>AWUE01017301.1:0-33877 GCA_001974825.2 Corchorus olitorius
GAACAATAGAGATATTTTAGTGAAATTGTGTATATAACAATTTTTATATATATGCTACTTTGAATACCATTTGGATGTAATGAACTTCCTTTGTTAATTAAGTGTAATTCTTAAAAATTTCATTTCAATTATAGCTTCTAATATTTTATATTTTGTGCTATTATTGTATAGAAATAACTCCCACTCACCCTAAATTTTCCTATAAATGAATGCCCTGATTTGGAGCATGTGTGAATAGAAAACGCCCTTATTTAGCGGCGTCTATAGAACAAAACGCCCTTATTTAGCGGCGTCTATAGAACAAAACGCCCTTATTTAGCGGCGTCTATAAAACAAAAACGCCCTTATTTAGCGGCGTCTACAGACCAAAACACCCTTATTTAGCGGCGTCTTAAAATCAAAACGCCGCTATATTTAACTGCTTTTAAAAAAAATATAGTGTTAAATACATATATAGCGGCGTTTAGACGCCCCCAAATAGTGGCGTCCAAACGCCGCAATATGCAATTTAGAAAAGTATACTTTTCATAAATGTGTCCAGATAGCAGCGTCTAGACGCCGTTAAATAGTGGCGTCTAGATGCCGCTATATATTATTTTTAAGAAAATTTAATCATTTCGGAAAAATTGTATTACGGCGTCTAAACGCCTCTATTTGACGGCGTTTAAACGCCGTTATACGAGTAGCGGCGTTTAAGACACAGACGCCGCAAAATAAGGGCGTTTGTTATAACGGCGCCTATAGCGGCGTTTATAAAAAGCGCCGCTATCTCACTGTTTTTCTGTAGTGTTTTCATATCCTCTTCATCTATTTATTCTATTATCATTAGTTATTTCTTTTGCTTCCCATGTGTGTGTGTGTGTATATATATATATATATATATATTCTACTCTGCAGGCCGATTGACAATGAATGCAAAGACGCTCCAGACGAGCCAAGGTTCAGTCATGAAAATGCTAACGAACCTGACTATGAAGACACTGAGGAACAGGCACTACCCTCAGACCTTTTGGGACAACAACATACTTGCTCCAGACGGAATTCGCACAATTGATGAAGCTTGAACACTAATGAAGCTCCAAACACTTTCAAATGATCTGGATTTTCACGTATGGCTCTCCTGCTGAGGGGAAAAGTTCTCTCTTGATAAGTTCCCGTTCGAAAGAAGGAAAAAAAAAAGAAAAAGAAAACTTGGCCTAAAAAAGAAAGAGGTCAAAAAAAGGAAGAAAAATAGCAATTGGAGTCTCTAGAGGAGTCCAACCGAATGATTTTCAAAAGAGTCACATGTTTTCAAACGATTTTTTTCAAAAAAAATGGTTTTTCAAAAATGGTTTTCAAAATTTGTTTTCACGAGGATGCTTTTCAATGAAGATGTCCAATCTTGAAGTGATAAATGACTTTCTTATTCCCTTCACTTGCAGAAAATATCCTTTGTTGTCCCCTTTGTGCCTAATAAGTTTTTTCGAATGAACCCTAATCAAGGATCACCCTCCACACTGGGGGGCAAAGTTGTGGAAGGATCAATTCCCATGAATGAAGTATGGAATTGAGATCATGAAATGTCAGCGAATTCATTCCATTATAAAGTTCAAATCAAAAAGTAATTGAAAAGAAAGAAAGAGAAAAGTGGGAGATTGAAGAAAAAGGAAAGAAAATGACTGAAATGAAATGAAAGACGATGAATTTGGAAAGTGGAATGTGGGGATAGTTGAGAAAATTGATCCTTGATTCAAATACCCTTAAACACATTTTGGGCCTATTTATCCTTTCTTTGGCAACCCCAAACCCTAGCTTACGTTACGTGCCTAGTAAAAGTCCATCTTTGATCAAGTGAGGACATTCGAGAAGAGATTTTTTCCTCAACCAAATAATAGTCCTTTTGCAAAATGTTTTGGGTCAAAATTTTCAAAAAGCTTTTCGGGTCAATTTGGGCCTTTCAAGTGCAAAAAAAAAAAAATGAAAACTAATGAAGGAAAAGCTCTAGGGTGAAAACCTGAAAAGGTAGTCTAGAGCAAGGATGGGAATCCCGAGAGCCAAGGATAGTAAAGAAGAGCAGGAAAAGAATGAGATTAATGGACCAGTCCAGATTGAAAGCCCACAAAGAATAGTTCAGATTGAAAAGTACAATCAGTGGAGAACATACTTCAAGAATGTCTCTTAATGCCGAAAGGGTGAGTGTCTGGTCCAGACTGAGTCAGGAAGAGCAATACCAAAATTGGTTTTTGAGAATCTGTTGCCACGTCAATAATTGTCGTCAGAGTATTCATTGTCGTCAGGCGCTACCGTTCTTATATCTATTATTTAAGTATATTCTAGATGAAGTACAAATGTTTTTCAATAATAACTGTTTTTGAATACTTGCATTTTATTTCATCACTGATCATAAAGGGCAAACATGCATAGAACTGTTCACAAAACATTCAAAGATAAGAATTTGCAGAAGTAAAATGGTCACTTGGGGCAAGGAAACTGAGAGTTAAAGCAGATGCTATTCAGAAAGAAAATGGGATAAGACATGAAAAGAAGGACAAATTGGGGCAAGAAAAGAAGACAAGGAGTCAGAATAAAGTCAACAGGGAGCAAATAATGTAACAAGCAATAATAACGGGTGCTAAGATAAAGGAGTTGATGAGAGACACTTCGGAACCAGGCGAAACCATGAACCCCAAATAAAAGAAAAATTCATATCATGCATACATCTTGCATTACCATGCATTGAGATTAGATCATGATGCATTTTAATCAGCACTAAAACATATTTTCAGAGCAGGTTTTTCCAAGAGAAGATTTCAACAATCGGAACTCGTCACAAGAACAAATTTTTCAAAGAAATTCTCAGTTGCTAAAGATTTATTTCTGCTGACCCAGGGTGGTCTTTCTTCAATTCATTTCAGCTGACCTAGGGCGGTCTTTCTTCAATTCATTTCAGCTGACCCAAGGTGGTCTTTCTTCAGTTCATTTCAGTTGACCCAGGGCGATCTTTCTTCAATTCATTTCAGCTGACCCAGGGTGGTCTTTCTTCAGTTAATTTCAGTTGACCCAGGGCGATCTTTCTTCAATTCATTTCAGCTGACCCAGGGTGGTCTTTCTTCAGTTAATTTCAGTTGACCCAGGGTGGTCCTTATTTAGTTTATTTCAGTCGATCCAGGGCGATCATTTCTTTAGTTCATTTCAGTTGACCTAGGGCGGTCTTTCTTCAATTCATTTCAGCTGACCTAGGGTGGTTTTTTCTTCAGTTTATTTCAAGTTGACCCAGAGCGGTTGTCGTAACGTGCGGGTCCAGGGAACCCTATCGCTCCGACTTAAACAACAGGAGTCACCACAAACCAATTTCTAGGTGTGATTAGTCACCTATTGACCATCTAAACCTAATTAGGACCAATGCTTGGCAATGGACCAGACTAAGCCTAAAGGTCCAGTCTTCCAACCTAAGTCTAAGTTCGGGAGTCCATTACATTCAGGGAAGGATTAGCACCTGTGAGACGCCCGTCAAATGACGGTACCATTAATCTAACCAGATTCTATGTGAGTCAAAATGTGATTGGTTGATTTTATCCTAATCTTGCTTGTTAAGAAAATTATTAAAATAAATAAAAAGGGTAATAGATAAATAGGAAAATAAGTTTAAAAAAATAAAATAATAAAAAAATAAATAGCTATAGAGATAAATAGATAAATAGATACAGAGAATAATAGATAAATAGGTAGCTAAAAAGGATAATAATAATAAATAAATAGGTAATAGCTAAATTAATAAGTAAAAAGATAAATAGTAAAAAATAGATAATAGTTGAAAATAAATAAAAGATAAATAGTAAATAAATAGATAATAGTTGAAAATAAATAAAAAGATAATAAAGAGTGAATAAATAATAAAAAATCTTTTTGGTCTTTTTGTGTCTTTTCTCTAATTAATGCATGTATGCAAATGATGAATGCAAAATCAAAATTATTATACCAATTCACGTAGTCTTGGGTTATTGAGAATTCTTTTCGAGATATATGCACGGAACTCCGAAGCATCCCAAAAGAATCCTCTCATCCTCGGAGACATTCAACGAGCCCCGAAGATTCGATCACTCGTGAAAGCCCCTTCTTTGGAAGACTATGATTATTAGTTGTTTAGTGGCATGACAATTAATAAATAACATATGAATTAAAATGCATAATTAAACATGAATGCATATGACCTACCTAATTTGGTTTTAATTAAAGGAAAATTAAATCTAATTAAAATTGAAAACCAAATTAACTCCTAAACTAATTGATACCTAAACAAATTATGAAATTAAAAACCTAAGATTAGTTAACACCTAACATAACAGAAAAATGTCATAAAATTAATTTTCGAAACAAATCCTAATTTCATAAGAGAAAGGAATAATTAAAAGCTAAACGGCATAGATCTCATTCCTTTCTTACTGCCAAAAAAAAACGGCATAGATCTCAAAAATTTAATTAGATATAAAGAGACCAACCATACTGGATTTAAGTTAAAGCTATATGAAAGAGGACTTTAACAAGAAACTAAAACAAAATAATAATATAAAAAAAACTAATGGAATCGATGCATGAATCATAGAGATTTGTGAACCAAATTATAATATTCAAATATGCAAATCAATAGATGTAGAAATAAGTGGCCATGAAAAATGACAATACCAATTGAAACAATTCTTCAATTTCTAACCAAAGCTTTTGGGATTAACAAAGCCTAAAGCCTCTTCGTCTGCTCAGTTTTTTTTTCAAGACAATTTTCGGCTCTCACTTTTTTTAACCTAAAAAAAAACCAAAAAACTCCCCCTAACCCTAGGGACTTATCTATTTATACCTAGAGTCATTCCCCTATTGGGTTTGGACTCAATTTACATGAAAAGAAATAAACCCACTTACATGGACCCATAAAAAATAAAACATGAGTTTCAATTTTGGACTAAAAATAATGGGCTTGTCCCAAAATTAATTAAGCCCAAATTTCAGTGTCTACAGCGGTCTTTCTTGTCTTTCTTCAGTTCATTTCAGTTGACCCAGGGTGGTCCTTATTCAGTTTATTTCAGTCGATCCAGGGCGATCTTTTCTTCAGTTCATTTCAGTTGACCCAGGGCGGTCTTTCTTCAATTCATTTCAGCTGACCTAAGGTGGTCTTTTCTTCAGTTTATTTCAAGTTGACCCAGGGCGGTCTTTCTTCAATTCATTTCAGCTGACCCAGGGCGGTCTTTCTTCAATTCATTTCAGCTGACCCAGGGTGGTCTTTCCTTTAGTTTATTTCAAGTTGACCCAGGGCAGTCTTTCTTCAATTCATTTCAGCTGACCCAGGGTGGTCTTTCTTCAGTTCATTTCAGTTGACCCAGGGTGGTCCTTATTCAGTTTATTTCAGTCGATCCAGGGCGATCTTTTCTTCAGTTCATTTCAGTTGACCCAGGGCGGTCTTTCTTCAATTCATTTCAGCTGGCCCAGGGTGGTCTGTTCTTCAGTTTATTTCAAGTTGACCCAGGGCGGTCTTTCTTCAATTTAATTCAGTTGATCCAGGGCGATCTTTTCTTCGGTTTATGTCAGGTGGATACAAGGCGATCTTTTCTTCAGTTTATTTCAGTTGATCCAGGGCGATCTTTATTTAATATTATTTCAGTTGATCCAGGTTGATTTCAGTTGACCGCAAATTGGTCCTCTTTCATCATCAATCAAGGAGTTTACAATTACATCATAAAATTCAGAGTCATTTTCCAAAGTTTCAGGATCCTATTCGAGGATCTCTTTGCTTTGAATTTCATCTTCGGAGGCTGCTTCGGGCTTTATTTTAGGACTTCTTCTCTAGTCTTTGTTTAGCTTTCTCTGCTTGAAAAATGGGTGTCCACGTCTTTGCGCACTTTCTAACTCTCAGAAAGTATACAAATTACTTTTTTTTGTAAACCTCCCGATATTTAGAAAGCACACAAAGAGGGGCAGCTGTAGACACCCATTTTTGTCCATATCCTTTCATTTTTAATCAATTTATTTCTTAATTGGCACTTAGGTCATCTATGGGCATTTTGGTCGTTTTTACATTCAGGGGGCATTTTGGTCATTTTAAGTTCACATTTAATTTAGATTAACTAATTCGTTTTTAGTCATCTAAATTGCATTTTGAAAAAAAAAACCAAAAGATCTTAGCATGAGTAACTTTTGCCATTTTTGCATATTTCAAGGCTTAGCTTCCTTTAATAGTTGCATTTTAATTTTTCCTAGGTCAATATATTTCTTAATTTGCAACTGGAGATATTTAGATTAATTCAATTCACATCTCATTTGCATTTCATATTTACATTTACTTTCATTTTTACTCATTTTGTCCCCTGGTCATAATTTTGCATTAGCAATTTTTAGTTGGATTTACACTTAGATATAATTTAAAAGAAAAGAATTTTATTTTACTTGGCATATTTGAATACTTAATGTATTAAGTAATATTAGTTTATCTAGACACCCTTACATAATCACAGAAGTACAAAAACTGAAATTTGAAAATCACAAAAATTTTTTATTTACTCGCTAGCATTTCATTTAGATTACATATTTTCCAAAAAAGGAGTATGTCTAATTTGATTTTTCTTCATTGACCCATGAGGTCCATTAGTGCACTCCAAGCTAGTTCAAGACCACCCTTGAGGCTTAATTTATGCCTATGCCCTTGACGGCATTCTTTGATCTGGAGTCGTGGCCAAGCTCGAGGGAAAGAAATATGACTTGCCTGCACAACCAAACCAAGATATGGTCAGTGTCAATTTGAGATAGAGCAACAAGGACTTGATACTCAAACTAGATAGCCATGAGCCATATAACCTAATGTCATCAGGCAAGCAACAGAGCATGGCACAACTCAACAAGGCTCTAAAATTCAACAGAAAAAAAAAACAGATTTGTTAGGAAAATTAGACGAACAGAATGCAAGATGGCACAATCAAAAGACCAAATTCACATGGGCATTTTAAGGAGCCAACATCAAGAAGAAAAGATCAAACAATAAGTTCAGCAAATTTATTCATCACAAGGCATGCCAATCGAAGCTTTCTTTTGCAGGAGAATCTAAGCCAAAACAGTAAGTTATTAAAAGGAAAAGATTTACCTTGATTGAGGGAGGACCCCAAACCGTTACTGCCACCTCAGCTAGTCCCTCTCCAACAACCACCTGCAAAATGCCAAAAGAGATAAGTTAACCGATTGGTCAACAGTTCGAATTTCACATTTTTACAGGAATTGGATTAGAACCGAAAGGGCCTTACCTCAAAATATGGAGAAGATTCGATTCACCAGGGTGGTTGGCCAGCTCCGAATCCTGATCCCAAGGAGGCATCTGTTACAAAGGAGAGAAGGACCAGTTAGCACAGGGGGGTGAACACACTGAAAATAGGCTCAAACTCGATTCCATTCTCATGATCTCCTCTCTCTCTCTCGACAGTCCCTCGATTCAAACACACCATCCTTCCTCTCTGCCACTGACACTGAACGGACCTCCATCACAACACACCCTCTCACTCTCAACGACAGATTCTTGACCCTTCACAACCTCTCCAGACACTCCCACAGTCCGACGGAAAATAAAGAAAACTCCAAGAATCTTCTCATCCCTCTCATCTTCAGGCTCCCATCATCATAAAAAAAAAAAAATTCTCGAATTCACACCACCACACATACCTAAATTCCCATATTGATACACGTAACAGGCTTTTCTCTCCAATTTTCGAAAACACGTTCACTCCAGACTCTGTTTCGAACACTATTTCCTTTTCTCCCTAAGTGGCGAAGCTAGGGTTTCTTTGTTTCAAATTTGGGGGCTGATACGAATCTAGTTGTATTAGATTCAAATCTAGCCTTGAATATCTATCAAAGTCGATTTGAACTTCCTCAACTTCTAGATGTGTATGTCGATGACCTTCACAAGGTGATTCCTCTTCTTTCGTCGGCCCAAAGACTCCACTTAGACCTGCAATTGTTAACTCTAGAACACAAGATTCACAAACAATCAAGCAACACAACTTAATTGTTTGCTAGGACTCTTCAAGATTGAAGAACCCTAAGTTTTGCTCAAACTAGAACAATGAAGCTAAGATAATCAAATTGGGTGAATAACCTCAAATTCTTTATTGAAAACTTAACTTTTGTTTACAAGAGGGAGGTAGAGCCTTTATATGGGCATAAGGCTTGCGCAATCCTCCCTTAAAAACCCTCTAAACTGCCTCCTCAATAGCCATAGGCGGCTAACCCTAATGAGGCTTCTAGAAACTATCCAAAAATACAACGAATAGAAAATTAGCTAAGGATTGGACTTAATCAAACAAGGTCCAACCCAAATAAGGTTCTTAACTAAATAAATAACTAATCTAAGATAGAATCAATCCCACAATGGCCAAATTACAACTCTAATGACCTAATGCTCATCGATTTCAAGTAGTGTGCATATCTTGGAATCGATGGGAATATTCCTTTGATGATGGTCTCCAATGGGCTTTAAATGATCTCCGATGGCCTTTAACTTTTCAAGATGAACTCTAATGAGGCCAAACAAAGCTTCCTTGAACCTTTTAGCTCTTGCCCTTGTCATTGGGCCTAATGGCATCTTCAATGGATCAAATGGCATCTTAGGCAACTCCGATGAGCTTGAAACTTCTTCCTTAGCATCTTCAAGATTCTCCAAGCCTCCTTGCCGCATATGCACATCCTCTCCATGATCTCCATTGTGCTCTTCAAGACCATGATGAATCCTTGGCGCATCATCCCCTCTCCCTTGAAAAGGATTTGTCCTCAAATCTGCATCATTATCAAACAAGGATAAGTCTGAGACATTAAAAGTAGCACTTACATTACCATATTCACTAGGAAGATCTAGCTTGTAGGCATTGTTGTTGATCCTCTCCAAGACTTGGAATGGACCATCTCCACGAGGTAATAGCTTAGACTTCCTCTTCTCAGGGAACCTTTCCTTCCTTAGATGCAACCAAACCCAATCTTCGGGTTCAAAGATGACCTCTTTGCGCCGCTTGTTAGCATTCTTCATGTAGTGTTGTGTTTTCTTCTCAATTTGAGCTCTAACCTTTGCATGAAGATCCCTGACAAAATCTGCCTTGCGTTGCCCATCCATGTCAACTTGCACACTCAAAGGTAAACTCAACAAATCCAATGGGTTAAAGGATTAAAGCCATACACACATTCAAAAGGTGAAAATCCAGTTGTACAATGTATGCTTCTATTGTATGCAAATTCAACATGAGGCAAACAATCTTCCCAAGTTCTTAAGTTCTTTTTAATCAATGCTCTAAGTAAGGTTGACAAAGTCCTATTAACTACTTCAGTTTGACCATCAGTTTGAGGATGACAAGTAGTTAAAAATAACAACTTAGTACCTAACTTAGCCCCCAAAGTTCTCCAAAAGTGACTTAAGAACTTAGCATCTCTATCACTTACAATCGTCTTAGGCATTCCATGTAGTCTAACAGTCTCTTTAAAGAACAAATTAGCTACATTAATGGCATCATCAGTTTTAGTGCATGCAATAAAGTGTGCCATCTTCGAAAACCTATCAACAACCACAAAGATAGAATCTTTACCTCTCCTAGAACGAGGTAATCCTAACACAAAATCCATGCTAATATGAGTCCATGGTTCATGAGGAATAGGCGAAGGAGTAAGGTTTAGCTGTAGATTTAGCTTGCAAACAAGTAATGCAACTAGAAACATGCTTCCCTACATCATATCGCATCTTAGGCCAAAAGAAATGTTCATGCAATATCTCATATGTTCTATCAACACCAAAGTGACCCATTAAACCCCCTCATGCGATTCCCTCACAAGAACAAAACGCAAAGAACAAGTAGGTATACACAATCTAGATTCTTTAAACAAAAATCCATCATGCTTATAATACTTCCCAAATCCAGAATTCTCACATGCTTTAAACACATCACTGAAGTAAGCATCACTAGCATATAAGTCCTTAATAAACTCAAATCCAAAAAACATAGAATCAAGCATGGAAAGTAAAACATACCTCCTTGATAAAGCATTAGCTACAACATTCTCCTTACCTTTATTGTAGCGCACCACATATGGAAAGGATTCAATGAACTCAATCCACTTAGCATGCCTCTTATTCAGCTTTTGTTGGCCCTTTAAGTACTTCAAGCTCTCATGATCCGTATGAATCACAAACTCCTTAGGCCACAGATAATGCTGCCACGTTTATAATGCCCTAAAAAGAGCATACAACTCCTTATCATAGGTAGGATAGTTCAACGCAGCCCCATTCAACTTCTCACTAAAGTATGCCACGGGTTTCCCTCCTTGCATGAGCACTGCGCCAATACCTAATCCTGAAGCATCACATTCAATCTCAAAAGTATTGTTAAAGTTAGGTAAAACAAGCAAAGGAGCATTAGTTAATTTATCCTTCAAAGTCTCAAATGCCTCTTGTTGCTCTTTTCCCCACTTTGGTGGGGATTGGCCAATCCTTGATGGCTTTGATCTTCTCCTCATCAACATGTATACCTTGCGCAGAAACCACAAAACCAAGAAAAACAAGCTTGTTTGTGCAAAAGGTGCACTTCTTAAGGTTAGCATACAACTGCTCAACCCTAAGTACATCTAAAACACATCTCAAATGCTCAATATGTTCCTCTAAGTTGCGGCTATACACAAGTATATCATCAAAATAAACAACAACAAACTTTCCAATATAAGCTCTTAAAACATGATTCATTAATCTCATGAAAGTACTAGGTGCATTAGTTAATCCAAAAGGCATAACTAACCATTCATACAATCCTAACTTAGTTTTAAAAGCAGTTTTCCATTCATCACCCTCATTCATGCGAATTTGATGATATCCACTCTTAAGATCAATCTTTGAAAATAAGCAAGAACCATGCAATTCATCAAGCATATCATCTAATCTAGGGATAGGGTGGTGATACTTAACTGTTATGTTGTTTATTGCCCTACAATCAACACACATTCTCCAAGTTCCATCCTTCTAGGAACAAGCAAAACTGGAACTGCACATGGAGAAAGACCCTCGCGCACATAGCCCTTTTCTAGAAGCTATCCAACTTGTTTCTCCAACTCCTTTGTTTCATCAGGGTTTGTCCTATATGCTGGCTTGTTTGGAATTTGCGCCCCAGGGATGAAGTCAATTTGATGTTCAATCCCTCTAATTGGTGGTAAACCACTAGGAATCTCCTCAGGAAACAAATCTGCAAACTCATCTAAAAGAGAAACAATGTTGCTTGGAAGCTCTCCATTCAAGTTGTTAGTAGCAACAAGTGTATTTTTAAGCATAAGCAAGATCAAAACAGAGTTATTATTCAAAGCATTCTTAATCTCACTCTTAGTAGCTAACATACACTCTTTAACAACTTTCTTAGAACTATCAACCAAAACAGTCTTGTTTTCAACGCAATTAGAACTAGAATTAGCATGCTTTTTCTTTCTTGATCCCTATATTCAGATTCTAATTTAGTAAAATCATCCCTCAATTTCAATTGATCTTTCAAAGCTTCTTGAGGTGATAAAGGAATTAAAGTGAAAGGCTTCTTACCACACATGAAAGTATACTGATTGGCCTCACCATCATGTTGTACCTTGTTGTCAAATTGCCATGGTCGACCAAGTAGTACATGACATGTTTGCATTGGTAGAACATCACACAAAACGTCTTCATTGTACCTGCCCAAAGAAAGAGAAACTAAAACTTGTTTGTTAACTTTAATTTCCTCATTATCGTTGATCCATCCTAAACTATAAGGTTTAGGGTGTTTGGTAGTGGGTAATTGCATCTCCTTCACTAAGTAAACACTAGCTATGTTTGTACAACTCCCACCATCAATGATCACACTACTAAGTTTCCCATTCGCATACATCCTAGTATGAAACAAGTTTTCTCTTTGATTGTGCACATCTTCTTTCACAAAAGCACTCAAAGTCTTTCTAGCAACCAAATTCTTAAGTGCATATCCCTTACTATCATCATCACTCTCTTCTTGCGCAGACTCCTCATCATCCCCATCACCACTTGAACCTAAATTGAATTCCTCATCTTCACTCACTATCTCACCATGATCATTAAGATACATCACCTTCTTATTGACACAATCTTTGGCATAATAACCATATCCCTGACACTTAAAACACTTAACATGAGATTTAAAGGAAGAACTAGATGAAAAGTTAGAATCGGATTTAGGACTTACTCCCTTTTGTTGCGTAACCTCCTTCTCCTTGTTGGAAGATTTCTCATCTTTCTTGATTGGAGTTTTCCATGTGTTTGATGATGAAAATCCCTCCTTTGCGCAACTCCTCTTTACTTGTCCCTCGGCCTTCAAAGTTTGTTGTAACAAGTTCTCAACATCAAAATATTGTTGCATCTCCACAATATCATGAATCTCTCTACCCCGCAAGAAACCTAACCATGGTGGCTTGTGTTGGTTCCTCAATTTCGGCTTTGGACATCAACAACATCATCTCTGAGTAGTACTCATCAACACTCTTTGACCCTTGTCTCAAGGTTTGCAAACTTTGGTAAATGAAGTTGATGTTGTAGCTTGGCACAAATCTCTTTCTCATGACACTCTTCAATTCCGCCCAAGTATCTATAGGTCTCTCCAAATTTCTTCTCCTTTACTGCACCAATTGGTTATACCAATTCAAAGCATTCTCAACAAATTCAAGGATAGCAATTTGTACCTTCTTAGATTCGGCATAGGGGTGATAATCAAAATACATGTCTAGCTTTGACTCCCAATCCAAGTAATCCGAAGGTGTCTCTCCCATTGAACTTTGGGATTTTGTATTTGATGTTGTCTTTAATCTCCTCCGTTCACCTCTCCTAGGCCGCAAGTTTTCATTGTAGGCTTGACCTCCAAGTTCTTGTTGCCTTAATCTTTCCATTGGATCAACTCTCCTAGCAATTTGCCTTTGAGGTTGTTGTTGTTGATCCCTTTGTTCATTGTTTGGTGCGACTTGGTTCTCCCTTTGTTGAGGTGGTGGCTCTTGTTGAGCTTTAGCCATATTTTCCATCCTTGCATCCATGGCATCTAATCTTTGTATAAGTGTTTGCATCATGGTAGCCAAGTCATTATTTTGATTTTGATCTCCCATTGAACCTACACACAAGTGTGTGTGTGAATTACCTTCTGCTCTCGTGTTTGCACTCAACCTATGGATTGGCGATCCACTACTCTCTTAATGATCTCATAAGATTATACCTTTAATTTCTAGCTTCAATACGCCTCATAAGAGCAAATTGTTAGAGCCTCCTTTCTTCTCGTGACTTACTTGAGGAACAAACAATTAAGAGCAATAACTTGAGTGAATCAAAATAAAAGTGTTCTTTATACACTCCAAACAGCCTTTTGTCTCCCAAACTTGCTGCACAACACACAATCAACACAAATCAATCAATTTAATCAAAAGCAAAACCCTAGTACCACTTAGATCCAATTTTGAACCACTTGTATCCAATAGGGCTTCAATTCCAAAATTCTACAAAACAAACTTCAATTCACAGCAAAAGCAACCCAAGAATCTCAAACAAACAATCAATTAGGGTTAATTGCAACCAAATCAATCAATTAGGGTTAATTGCAACCAAATCAATCAATTGCAAAAAGAAAACCCTAATCCCCAATAAACCCGGATAAGAACCCTGGATCAAAATTGCGGCAGACACCACAGATTTGTTTGATTTTTTTCAGTATTTTTCCCAGAAAGATCACACTAAAAGAAGTCTAGATCTCAAATTTCAAAGCTTTCCGAGTTCAAACGAAGCTAGAATAAATTTCACAAGATTCTGGTCGACAAATTTTTTTTATTTTTTTTTATATTTTTGATATATTTTTCGATTAAACTACAAGGTATGAGGACTCCAAATCTGAAATTTCAAAGCAATTGGAGTTAGGATTAAATCACAATAAATTTTTGAATTTTCGGAATTTTTGGATCTTGAAAAATTGAAAGTTGCGATATGAACTTTGATGAATGAGATGGATGAAAAACTTGATGATAGATGATTAGAAGCATAGATTTACCGATTGAAGATGACAACCTATGCTCTGATTACCAATTGATACGAATCTAGTTGTATTAGATTCAAATCTAGCCTTGAATATCTATCAAAGTCGACTTGAACTTCCTCAACATCTAGATGTGTATGTCGGTGACCTTCACAAGGTGATTCCTCTTCTTTCGTCGGCCCAAAGTCTCCAATTAGACCTGCAATTGTTAACTCTAGAACACAAGATTCACAAACAATCAAGCAACACGACTTAATTGTTTGCTAGGACTCTACAAGATTGAAGAACCCTAAGGTTTGCTCAAACTAGAACAATGAAGCTAAGACAATCAAATTGGGTGAATAACCTCAAATTCTTTATTTGAGCCTTTATATAGGCATGAGGCTTGCGCAACCCTCCCTTAAAAACCTTCTAAACCGCCTCCTCAATAGCCATAGGCGGCTAACCCTAATGAGGCTTCTATAAACTATCCAAAACTACAACCAATAGAAAATTAGCTAAGGAATGGACTTAATCAAACAAGGTCCAACCCAAATAAGGTTCTTAACCAAATAAATAACTAATCTAAGATAGAATCAAGTCCACAATGGCCAAATTACAACTCTAATGACCTAATGCTCATCGATTTCAAGTAGTGTGCATATCTTAGAATCGATGGGAATATTCCTTTGATGATGGTCTCCAATGGGCTTTAAATGATCTCTGATGGCCTTTAACTCTTCAAGATGAACTCTAATGAGGCCAAACAAAGCTTCCTTGAACCTTTTATCTCTTGCCCTTGTCATTGGGCCTAATGGCATCTTCAATGGATCAAATGGCATCTTAGGCAACTCCGATGAGCTTGAAACTTCTTCCTTAGCATCTTCAAGCTTCTCCAAGCCTCCTTGCCGCATATGCACATCCTTTCCATGATCTCCATTGTGCTCTTCAAGACCATGATGAATCCTTGGCGCATCAGGGGCTTTCCTCTAGGGTAGTCTTTTGAAGGAATTAGCTTATGGGTTTTGAAGAGGGAGGAGGTATAGATGAACATGAGGTGAGATTGTGGGGAGTCGACAGTGGGTAATACCTGAATCTCAAGTTTAGGTTCGGGCTTCATTGTCAGGTGGTAATCTATGGGTTTCGACTTTAATAGTGGTGAAGTTCAAGCAAAAGAATATTCGGTTTGAGGTGTTCGGAGGATAATAGACGGCAGAAAAAGAGAGACTTGCAGTAGCAAGCGGCGCCGGTTGAAAAGAAGGACGGGTTGCAGCGCACCAAGGCAGAAAGGAAGCAAGGAAGAAAGTGTAAGAAGAAAGTCGATAAAAAGGGTACTTAGACCAAACGACGTCGTATCAGAGAGGTACCTTATAATTTTGGCGTTTGATATTTGATTTGTTTTGTTTAAGTCCTTTTCTTATAGATTTAAACTTTCATTTTTATGTTCTTTTTAATTTGGGTGACTTTGTCAAATCCTCTAGTTAATTTGGTGCTATTTTCTCTCATACATATATACATACATGGGTTAGATCTATTTTTGCTTCAATTGGTAAGCGTTCATGAAGATCTAGATTTTAAATCTCCAATTTTTTTTTATATGATGGAAGCCTTGTTCAAAATGTGATCTTTAATTGTTTATTGCATGGATTGAGTATGGAAAAATAGTAAAAAATGATGATCGAGATATGTTTTTACTTAGAATCCATTTGGGTTCAACTTGAACTTAAGATTTAAGTGTTTTATTTAAGGTTTAGATTCTTGGAACTAAAAATGATTCACAATGATCTTTGATTTTTATTTGAGCTAATTTTGATTTGGAAAATTGAGATCTTAGCTTAAAGTTAAGATTTTTTTCTTAAATTAAAGTTAATTTGAAAATGGTATATTGAACCCTTTTGAGTTAACTTTAATTTTGAAAAAACAAAACTTTGTGTTAAAGATCAAAATTTCTAAATTAAAATTAACTTGAAGATAAATTGATGAATCCTTTTGAATTAATTCCAATTTAAAAATTAAAATTTTAAGTGTAAAGATTTGTTTTTATGTTGATTTAATTAAGTTCTATTTTAGTTCATACATATCCAATAATTTGCATTCTTGTTTGCTTAAAGATTGAGATTTATCTTTATGTTTGCCTTTGTCCCTGATTTAGGGTTATGTTTGCTACTCGATGCAATTTAATTCTTGATTTAGGATTTGTGAATTCTGCTAATGGTTTACCTTATGTGCAGAGGTGTCCCCGGATTTGTCCCTTTGACCTTTAAGCTTTCATTTCCTTTTAAGTCTTTTGTTCCTTTGATTTACCTTTGGCGTTGATAAAGCGTTTTTCATTTGTAATAATTAGTAATTAGTGGTAAAACTAATGAACAATCATGCATCCATATCATTTTATTGTATGTCACTTTGATTATGCTTTAAAATGTATTAACATTTGTCTTTTGCCGAGATGAAGGGTCTTTTGGATAAATGTACTCGGGTATATGTCCATTAAGAACGTTTTGAATCGTCTTCGATTTGGCAACCCTCAATGCTTTTCCTTCCATTGTATATGGCCTAACTATAATCATTTTGGTGAGATTAGTCTACTGTGAAGTTTTTAGCTCATTCGGAACACTTGTTATTTTGGGCCTATCGGGGCCCATTAGTTCCGTTTTGAATCGACTTCGATTTGGCAACCCTCAATGCTTTTCTTTCCATTGTTTATGGCCTAACTATAATCATTTTGGTGAGATTAGTCCACTTTGAAGTTTTTAGCTCATTTGGAACACTTGTTATTTTGAGCCTATCGGGGCCCATTAGGGACGTTTTGAATCGTCTTCGATTTGGCAACCCTCAATGCTTTTCTTTCCATTGTATATGGCGTAACTATAATCATTTTGGTGAGATTAGTCCACTGTGAAGTTTTTAGCTCATTCGGAACACTTGTTATTTTGGGCCTATCGGGGCCCATTAGTGACGTTTTGAATCGACTTCGATTTGGCAACCCTCAATGCTTTTCTTTCCATTGTTTATGGCCTACTATAATCATTTTGGTGAGATTAGTCCACTTTGAAGTTTTTAGCTCATTTGGAACACTTGTTATTTTGAGCCTATCGGGGCCCATTAGGGACGTTTTGAATCGTCTTCGATTTGGCAACCCTCAATGCTTTTCTTTCCATTGTATATGGCCTAACTATAATCATTTTGGTGAGATTAGTCCACTGTGAAGTTTTTAGCTCATTTGGAACATTTGTTATTTTGGGCCTATCGGGGCCTATTAGTTCCATTTTGAATCGACTTCGATTTGGCAACTTGCCCTAGCTAATAGTTATAGGTTTGTGGGGATTTATCTTGTGGTTTGTTCAATAACCGATCACAATTTTGGCGCTGTTGGCGGGGAATGAAGGAAGCAACAAGAAAATTGAAGACAAATTATCACCTAAGAATTTCTTATCCTTATCTTTTTCTTTTTCGTTATTTTCTTTTTTTTTCATTTAAGTGCTAATATTTTTTTTCTTTCTAGCCTTTGTTTTCTAGGAATTATAATTTCGAAGTAATGGAGCAAAAAACACCATGTTATTCTTCTCGAAAAGAGATCCTATTTTGCCAACAATTCCCTGATAAAGATTGGTGCGAATATTAGGAACGATACAACGAGCTATGTGAGAGCAACCCTAACCATGGTTTATCTAAATGTCAGTTAATTCAGAATTTCTACTATGGGTTGTCTCACATGGACCGAGTCAATATTGATGAGAGGGAACAATGGGAGATTTTACCAGAGGATGCTTCCGATATTGGTCAAGAAGAAGATGATGCACGATTGACACATGCTCAAAACCAGATTACAAATTGCGAACAGTTACTATATGAGGACTTGCACGAATTTTGGGTAAGATTCAACAAATTATGCGATAGCTATCCAAACCATGGGCTTTCTGAGAAAATGCTTATTGGATGTTTCTTTTCTGGTCTAGATCCTGTTTATATAGACATAATAGAAAAAGCCAGTGGTGGAAGTTTTCTGCATAATGGGTTTTTCCTTTTAAAAACTCTCAAGGAGCAAAGGGAGATAATTGAAGAAGCGGTAGCCAAGAGCGCACAAAAATATCATGAGGCATCAGTCCCAATCGTGAAGGAAGTTGAAGAGGTATCAAGCGAAACAATGGATGATTTGGAATCACAAGAGCTTAATACGCAAGACCCAACTCAATTTTTCTTCAATGATGAAGATGATACCCCATGCATGGTCTGCATCCCTACAACACCAAAGGAGACTTCCAAGATTGTGCAAGAAGAAAAGGAAGCGCCAAAAGAAGATATTGAGATGGACATTCTTCCATTTTCTCCACCAAAGATTGCCAAGCACGAAGAGCCACTAAACGATGAGAACTTAGGGCATTCTAAAGAATTGAAGAATCTTGTTGATAACTAAGTTTTGGAACCTACAAGTCCAAATTTATTGGGGGTCGACAAATTTCTTGAACATGAAAGTTATGGAGAAAAGGAATGGATATCCATGGATCAAATCCTTTTGAAGGATGAGGAGATTAACCAAGATGAGAATACTTCACAAGGACAAGAAAGAAACAATGCCAATCAAGGATGCCGAAAGCTCTCATTGCATCAACCTCTAACAGCAACACAAATGGCATTGTCATTCATAGCCATTCATGGAGTCGCTCTCAACAAAATTGGTGAATTCTTTCCTTATCTCCTATTTTGTTATGCTCATATTCTTCCTATCTCATCATATCTACTTTTTGCTTTGAAGTGGTATGATCCAGCTTAACAAAGGGAGATGGAGGAAAGTCTAGCCAAAGACAATAAAGAAAGGCGCTTATTGGAAGGCAACCCAATTTTCTAACCCTTTTGATTGTTTTTGTTTTTGAAGTTACTAATTTTTCTTTTGTGTCATAGTAATAGAGTCTAACTTAATTGAAGTTTGAAAGGATGTGATACGAATATAACAATTGATACGAATCTAGTTGTTTTGAATTCAAATCTAGCCTTGAAAATCTATCAAACTCGACTTGAACTCCTTCAACTTCTAGATGAGTAGATCGATGACCTTCACAAGGTGATTCCTCCTCTTTCGTCGGCCTTAAGTCTTCAATTAGACCTGCAATTGTCAACTCAAGAACACAAGATTCACAAACAATCAAGAATCACAACTTAATTGTTTGCTAGGACTCTACATGATTGAAGAACCCTAAGCTTGCTCAAACTAGAGCAAAGAAGCTAAATTTTCAAAAGAATCTCTCTTTAATTGATAAACTTAACTTGTGTTTACAAGAGGGGGTTAATACCTTTATATAGGCAAAGGGGTTTGACCAATATCCAAAAGTAAAACCTAATTTTCGTCCAAATATATGGCCTAGGGTAAAACAAGTCCAAACCCAACTAGGAAAAGGAAATAAAGACATAATTAAACAAGGATTGGACTTAGTCAAACAAGGCCCAACCCAAATAATATCAAAACTTAAAAATAAGCTAATCTAAGATAAATAAAGCCCACAATGGCCTAAATAACACATTCAAGCTCATTCATCCATCGATTGCAAGCAAAGTGATGAACTTGGAATCGATGAGAATATATTCTTGCCCAAATCATCTTCAAAGCTCTTCAAATGAACTCTGATGGCCTTCAAGTCTTCAAGATGAGTTCTAACAAGGCCCGATAATGCATCCTTGAATCTTTTGGCTCTTGCTCTTGTCATTAGACCTAATGGCATCTTCAATGTATCAAATGGCATCTTTGGCATCTCCTTGGTGCTAGAAACATGTTGTGTGATATCTCCTTGATCTTCATGCTTCTCCATGCTTCCTTGCCGCATATGCACATCATGTCCATGATCTCCATTGTGCTCTTCAAGACCATGATGAGTCCTTGGCGCATCATCCCCTCTCCCTTGAAAAGTATTTGTCCTCAAATCTTTCTTGTAGCGCACCACATATGGAAAGGATTCAATGAACTCAATCCACTTAGCATGCCTCTTATTCAGCTTTTATTGACCCTTTAAGTATTTCAAGCTCTCATGATCCGTGTGAATCACAAAGTCCTTAGGCCACAAATAATGCTGCCAAGTTTGTAATGCTCTAAGAAGAGCATACAACTCCTTATCATATGTAGGATAGTTCAACGCAGCCCCATTCAGCTTCTCAATAAAGCATGCCACGAGTTTACCTCCTTGCATGAGCACTGCGCCAATACCTACTCCTGAAGCATCACATTCAATCTCAAAAGTATTGTTAAAGTTAGGTAAAACAAGCAAAGGAGCATTAGTTAATTTATCCTTCAAAGTCTCAAATGCTTCTTGTTGCTCTTTTCCCCACTTGAATGTGCATTCTTCTTCATCACACTAGTAATATGGGCGGCTAAGGTGCTAAAGTCCTTAACAAACCACCTATAGAATCCGGCCAAGCCATGGAAGGATCTCACTTGACCAACATTGGTGGGAATTGGCCAATCCTTGATGGCTTTGATCTTCTCCTCATCAACATGTATACCTTGCGCAGAAACCACAAAACCAAGAAAAACAAGCTTGTTTGTGCAAAAGGTGCACTTCTTAAGGTTAGCATACAACTTCTCAACCCTAAGAACATCTAAAACACATCTCAAATGCTCAATATGTTCCTCTAAGTTGCGGCTATACACAAGTATATCATCAAAATAAATAACAACAAACTTTCCAATATAAGCTGTTAAAACATGATTCATTAATCTCATGAAAGTACTAGGTGCATTAGTTAATCCAAAAGGCATAACTACCATTCATACAGTCCTGACTTAATTTTATAAGCAGTTTTCCATTCATCACCCTCTTTCATGCGAATTTGATGATATCCACTATTAAGATCAATCTTTGAAAATAAGCAAGAACCATGCAATTCATCAAGCAAATCATCTAATCTAGGAATAGGGTGGCGATACTTAACTGTTATGTTGTTTATTGCCCTACAATCAACACACATTCTCAAGTTCCATCCTTCTTAGGAATAAGCAAAACTGGAACTGCACATGGAGAAAGACTCTCGCGCACATAGCCCTTTTCTAGCAACTCTCCAACTTGTTTCTCCAACTCCTTTGTTTCATCAGGATTTGTCCTATATGCTGGCTTGTTTGGAATTTGCGCCCCAGGGATGAAGTCAATTTGATGTTCAATCCCTCTAATTGGTGGTAAACCACTAGGAATCTCCTCAGAAAACAAATCTGCAAACTCATCTAAAAGAGAAACAATGTTGCTTGGAAGTTCTCCATCCAAGTTGTTAGTAACAACAAGTGTATTTTTAAGCATAAGCAAGATCAAAACAGAATTATTATTCAAAGCATTCTTAATCTCACTCTTAGTAGCTAACATACACTCTTTAACAACTTTTTTAGAACTATCAACCAAAACAGAATCTTTTTCAACGCAATTAGAACTAGAATTAGCATGCTTTTTCTTTTCTTGAGCCCTATATTCAGATTCTAATTTAGTAAAATCATCCCTCAATTTCAATTGATCTTTCAAAGCTTCTTGAGGTGATAAAGGAATTAAAGTGAAAGGCTTCTTACCACACATGAAAGTATACTGATTGGCCTCACCATCATGTTGTACCTTGTTGTCAAATTGCCATGGTCGACCAAGTAGTACATGACATGGTTGCATTGGTAGAACATCACACAAAACATCTTCATTGTACCTGCCCAAAGAAAGAGAAACTAAAACTTGTTTGTTAACTTTAATTTCCTCCTTGTCGTTGATCCATCCTAACCTATAAGGTTTAGGGTGTTTGGTAGTGGGTAATTGCATCTCCTTCACTAAGTAAACACTAGCTATGTTTGTACAACTCCCACCATCAATAATCACACTACTAGGCTTCCCATTCGCATACATCCTAGTATGAAACAAGTTTTATCTTTGATTGTGCACATCTTCTTTCACAAAAGCACTCAAAGTCTTTCTAGCAACCAAATTCTTAAGTGCATATCCCTTTGTTTCATCATCACTCTCTTCTTGCGCAGACTCCTCCTCATCATCCCCATCACCACTTGATCCCAAATTGAATTCCTCATTTTCACTCACTATCTCACCATGATCATTAAGATACATCACCTTCTTATTGACACAATCTTTGGCATAATGACCATATCCCTGACACTTAAAACGCTTAACATGAGATTTAGAGGAAGAACTAGATGAAGGTTTAGAATTGGATTTAGGACTTACTCCTTTTTGTTGCGCAACCTCCTTCTCCTTGTTGGAAGATTTCTCATCTTTCTTGATTGGAGTTTTCCATGAATTTGATGATGAAAATCCCTTCTTTGCGCCACTCCTCTTAACTTTTCCCTCGGCCTTCAAAGCTTGTTGTAACAAGTCCTCAACATCATAATATTGTTGCATCTCCATAATATCATGAATCTCTCTATTCAACCCCGCAAGAAACCTAGCCATGGTGGCTTGTGTTGGTTCCTCAATTTCGGCTCTAAACATCAACAACATCATCTTTGAGTAGTACTCATCAACACTCTTTGACCCTTGCCTCAAGGTTTGCAAACTTTGGTAAAGGAAGTTGATGTAGTAACTTGGCTCAAATCTCTTTCTCATGACACTCTTCAATTCCGCCCAAGTATCTATAGGTCTCTCCAAATTTCTTCTCCTTGACTGCACCAATTGATTATACCAATTCAAAGCATTATCAACAAATTCAAGGATAGCAATTTATACCTTCTTAGATTCGGCATAGGGGTGATAATCAAAATACATGTCTAGCTTTGACTCCCAATCCAAGTAATCCGAAGGTGTCCCTCTCCCATTGAACTTTGGGATTTTGTATTTGATGTTGTCTTTAATCTCCTCCCTAGGTTCACCTCTCCTAGGCCGCAAGTTTTCATTGTAGGCTTGGCCTCCAACTTCTTGTTGCCTTAATCTTTCCATTGGATCAACTCTCCTAGCAAGTTGCCTTTGAGGATGTTGTTGTTGATCCCTTTGTTCATTGTTTGGTGCGACTTGGTTCTCCCTTTGTTGAGGTGGTGGCTCTTGTTTAGCTTTAGCCATATTTTTCATCCTTGCATACATGGCATCTAATCTTTGCAAAAGTGTTTGCATCATGGTAGCCAAGTCATTGCTCTGATACCAATTGATACAAATCTAGTTGTATTAGATTCAAATCTATCATTGAGACCTGCCAAGAATCAACTTGAATTTCCTCAACTTCTAGATGTGTATGTTGATGATCTTCACTAAAGCAATCTTCTTCGTTCGTCGGCCTTAGATGAACAATTAGACCTGCAATTGTCAACCTAAGATCACAAGATTCACAAACAATCAAGCAATCACAACTTAATTGTTTGCTAGGACTCTACATGATTGAAGAACCCTAAGCTTGCTCAAACTAGAGCAAAGAAGCTAAATTTTCAAAAGAATCTCTCTTTAATTGATAAACTTAACTTGATTACAAAAGAGGGGGTTGATGCCTTTATATAGGCAAAGGGGTTTGACCAATATCCAAAAATAAAACCTAATTTTCGTCCAAATATATGGTCTAGGGTAAAACTAGTCCAAACCCAAATAGGAAAAGGAAATAAAGACATAATTAAACAAGGATTGGACTTAGTCAAACAAGGCCCAACCCAAATAATATCCAAACTTAAAAATAAGCTAATCTAAGATAAAATAAAGCCCACAATGGCCTAAATAACACATTCAAGCGCATTCATCCATCGATTGCAAGCAAAGTGATGAACTTGGAATCGATGAGAATATATTCTTGCCCAAATCATCTTCAAAGTCTTCAAATGAACTCCGATGGCCTTCAAGTCTTCAAGATGAGTTCTAACAATGCCCAATAATGCATCCTTGAATCTTTTGGCTCTTACTCTTGTCATTGGACCTAATGGCATCTTCAATGGATCAAATGGCATTTTTGGCATCTCCTTGGTGCTAGAAACATGTTGTGTGATATCTCCTTGATCTTCATGCTTTTCCATGCATCCTTGCAACCCATGCACATCCTTTCCTTGATCTCCATTGTCATATTCAAGTCCATGATAAGTCCTTGGCGCATCAGGATGAGTGCAAAAGCCAAATTGCTCAAGGAATAAGTTTGCATGGATTCTGTTTCAACCTTCATGAAACTCGAGCTCAACTTCAAGGAGGTCGAATCAGAAACTTGTCATACCAATTGGTCATGTTTACGTGGAAGGAAAACTACAAGGAAAAGCTTAGCGATTGAGAAGAATTGATCACTCCAATCAATCAATAAGAATTTTCTTTACCTTTTCCTCTTTTGTGCTTTATGATTAATCTTTAGAGAACGAACATGATGATATGGAAGACTTGCAAGCTTAATTTTTCTTAAACTTAATGAACTTCAATTTTGTTACTTATTAGGTACATTGAAAACTAAGGCTTACATAAATCAATTTCAAAGAAGGATCCAAGAAAAGTCAACAATGAGGATGGAAGAAGCATGCACACAAATGCCAACAACTAGAATAAGCTTTTCTTCACCTTTTTCCTTCTTAGTTGTTCTCCAATTGATAATATCTTTGCTTGATGAATTGAATATGTTGATTCTTTGTTTTGAATGGTATTTCATGCATCATTTGCATCTTTGCATTCATGCATATTCACATATAATTGTATATTATTGTATACATCTCATACATATATAATCTTAAGTGATAAGAGCTTAAGGTAATCCTTAAAACATTTGAAGAATTTTGGGAATTTTGCTCGAGTTTGGATGATATTTAGTTTTGGGACATTAAGAATTGAGTTTGAAGCAAGTTGGTAAGAAAATGCAAGGGGAGAGCATTTGGGAAGCAAAACCCGACTTGACTTGGGCCCCCAGGCAGATTGCCTGAGCACCCAGGCCGTAACCCACAGCCCCCAGCTACCTCGCACACGCCATGTCAAGGACAGCCAGCCCGACTCCAGCTAAGCCCCCAGATCGCAAGACTGCGCACCCAGCCCGTAGGCCTGAGCACCCAAGCGCGAGCTGCTGAAGGCCGAGCCACCATGCTGCCACACCCGACACCCTAGCCTAACCCAACTTCCGCTCCCAATAGCCATCACCTATCTCTAACACTATAATTATCACTCAATACCTACCTTCAATTCTCCAACACCCATCTCCAATCCAAACCTTTTTAATAGTCAAGTATATGGAACTTAGGGATAAGCTTCGCATTGATGATTTCTATGTTGTGGAATGAAGCAACAAAGGAGTGAGATGCGAGCTTTCGAGGATACCATGGGTGACTACATGGGTCAAAGGAGACCAAGGAGGCCGTTAGCTCCTATCCTTATGATTTCTTGTGTATTGCATTTTATCATGACATTTCATGCATGTGTGTTTATTTTGTGTTTTAATTTGTATTTGTACTGTGTTTATTTTGGATCTTATGTAAGACTTAAGTGTTTGGATGCTATAATTGATAATATGTTTGGATTAATTTGCTAATATTGAGCTTCGACTATCTTTGTGAATTATATCTAACATGTATTCAATTATTTTGATTGCCCCACTTATTGTGTTTTTGTTGCTAGTGAATGATTATTTGATTTGTCTAGAATTTTGGGTTTTCTTTATAAGTCAAATTTATCATTTTGCACTTACTTTTCCAAAAATTTAAAAAGAGATCATTGAATTTTTTGTCGAATTACTAGCACAACACACATTGAGGACAATGTGTCTTTTAAGTGTGGGGGAGGAATTAGTTTATTTGAAAGATCCTATTTTCTATCTATCTTATTGACTAGAAATAAATTTTTCAAAATTTTTGAAGAAAATTGAAATTGTTTTGTATTTCTAATTAAGTTTTGATTTAATTTCCATGAGTATAGTCTTGTGTGATACTAATTTGGTTTAGATACATTGAAAAGATTTTTCAAATTTTCTTATGTATAATTTCATTCTTTGATTAAGAAGTGTAATTATAAGGTTTTTCATACCCAAAAATGGTTTGACAAGAGGTACTTCTGATCTTTGCATAGTTGTCACTCTTTTTTAAAAAAAAAAGAGGATTAGAGGCATGGAATTGCGGAAGTGTTGTCCCTCTGAAAAAAATGAGTGTTAGTAACCTCAAAAGAAAAAAAAAGGGAGTTAGTAACCCCTAAATCATGAACACTTCTAAGGTTAGTAACCTTGTTTTCTTAAAAATAAGCCACCCTTTTTAAACCCATTCTATTTTTGATAAATATCCATGATATTATTTTTTTCTTTGGAGATAGATGTAAATACAAGCTTATGGTAAGTTTTCCTTGTCAAAATCATCAAAGGTATGTTGATCTTAGAAATTACATTATTGATTGGAGTGGTTTTGTGCATAGTTGATTTGAATCTTATGGTCTTTGTATTTTTACTAACTTATATTGCATTTGATTAGAAAATGTAGATTAAATTCTTAATTTGTTAGAAGTACTATGTTTTCTAAAGTTTGATGTTTCTAGTCAATGTTTTCATAATGTTTGTGGGTGTCGTTCTAGTTAAGAAAACTCTCAGGTGACATCACACCTCCAAAGTACCTCTATCAGTCTTAGGTTGAAATGGCTTGCGTCACGAGCTAAGTGCCGCCGTACACCTACGAAAGTGGAATCAATAAATTGTTTAGTGTAGGACTAACTTTTCTCTTCTTAGGATTTTTAGCACTAGTTTGGGGGAAATATGATCAGACCAAAATCATTCATCTTTTTATTAGCTTTTTCCTATGCTTTTTGAGTGTTTTATACTTGATTATGCCTTATATTGGTTATAATTGTGTTCATAGGTGTTAACAAGAAGAAAAGTGCAAAATCATCAATTGTGTGCCTTTGTAGAGCCTTTTTGGATGATTTATGACACAAATATTTTCCAATGAAGTTTTGGATGAAAAATGGAGCCATCATGTTCGTGATTGAAGAGCTTGAAGAGTCAATTTTATGCTTATCAAAGTCATAAAGTTGATTGCTTGGTGTTTTCAAGGCAAAGGAGCAAAGACAAGTTCAAGGCAAGAAGACATGTCAAGGTTATGAGCTATGATACAGCCCATTGGGTGATCAGGCGAAATACATGGTTCTTCAGACAAACCATGTGGGCACCTAGCTGGAGTCGTGACACTGCCCACCTGGGTTCTCAAGCAAACCACATGGGTGCTCAAGGCAACCATTTGGGCGCCCAGGTGGAGTCGGGGTCCTTGTCCCGCGCGCGCCCAGCTGCCAGCGTCGACACTTCCATATCACTTCCTCTTGAAGCTACTTCAATAATTTCTAGATTTGGCGACAGTTCAGGAAAACAGCCATAACCTTTGATCCAGAGCTCCAAATGAGGCGTATTAATATGCGTTGGAAAGCTAACTCCAAGAGCTACAACTTTCGTGTTTTGGTCGAAGCCCAGATTTGACGTTTTCATTGACGAAAATGCCCCTGAAGTCTGCAGATAGAATCTGTCCTGGGCCTGACTTGCGTTTTTGATGAATTGATCCCATATAACCTATTTGGGTCAGCTTGAAGACATGGAGAAGAGCCCAAAACGTCCCTAGGGTTAGTTTAAGTCATCTAGAACTCTAAATTAAACCCTAGGCAGCCCCCTATATATACTCTCTTATCCTAGATCCCTAGAAGAACTTTTTTACAACTTTTCTCTTCTAATTCTCTTCGGTTTGTAAGTTTTCAATCTCTCATGGATTGCAAAACTCCAATTCATGAGAGGCTAAACCTTTATACTTCTTTTTCCTAGGTATTTTTGATCAATAAATTTATGGTGAGACTTTTGTTCTTAATAATTTGATTTTTCTGTTTGAATATGTTTCTTATCCCTATGCTTGATCTTATGTGTTCATATTTTGATTGATTTGGAGTACTACTTATCTTAAGATTTATGAATGCTATAGTTAGATTCAAGTTGGCTCGAATTGAGTTATTGTTGGTCCAAGTGACAGTTGTAATTCTAGGTATTCTAGGTTCAATGGGATTATCAAACCTTGTTGAAATCTATAAGCCAAATTGGAAATAGATGTAGATGAGTTTGGTATTGATTTATCATGCATGCGGAAAAGTAGATCTTAATGCTTGCTCTATGATTCTTCCTAGGGGGATGCTTGATTAGAAACAATAGAAATTAGTTTTAGCAATGGTGCGAACGAAGTTTTATTAGCATGTTGGAGGGTTGAGTATTCCTCTCCTATACCAATTATTCAAGTGGAGTTGTTTAAGATATTAAGAGGATTACTTTATTCCAATGAAAGTTGATGTCTACGTCTTAGGCTATATATCGATTTGGGGTAATTTATGATTCTTAATTGATTGCAATTTAAGTCAAATTCATGCTTTGTGTCTATGATCCATGATTCATTTGATCAAAATAACTACCTAGAGGAAAAGAAGTATGTTTTCAATTAATTTTTTTTCTCAATTTAATTTCTAGTTTAATTTTATTTAATTATTTTCTAGTTTAGTTTAGTTATTTTGAAAAACCCATAAAAACCCCCTTTGGTAAGATTTTCTGTAGTATAATTTGGCTTTAATTTGTTTCCACCTTCTCTGTGGATTCGACCCCTACTTGCCCTAGCTAATAGTTATAGGTTTGTGGGGATTTATCTTGTGGTTTGTTCAACGACCGATCAACCTCTCCCACATCAAACCTAACAACATGATGGTGAGGGCCTTCGATGGAACAACACGCTCAGTAAGGGGTGACATTGAGCTCCAGATGAAGATCGAAGGGGTGGAATTCTTGATGACCTTCCAAGTGATGGACATTAACCCTTCATATTCTTGTTTGTTGGGGAGGCCTTGGGTCCATATGGCTGGAGCAGTACCATCTACTCTGCATCAGGCGGTCAAGTTCCGGGTAGGAAACAAGTTGATAGAGATTAAAGCAGAGAGGGACATCATGGCTGCACAGACTCACAATGCCCCATATATTGAAGCAACGAAAGAGGGTCTGGAAGATACTTTCCGATCATTAGAAGTTGCGGAACTAACCCACGTCAAGGAAGGGGGAAGGTTGCCTAAGCCACATGTGACCAAGAATTGGATAATGCAGATAAAGCAGCTGATAGGAAAGGGATGAAAACAGGATATAGTTTGGGGAAAAGACTCTAGGGAATCAAAGAGCCCATTTCTACACCGAAATATAGCTTTACGTCTGGTCTGGGTTATAAGCCCACAAGGAAGGATCAGGTGGAAGCTATGGAGAAGAAGAAACAAATGAGGATGGCTAGGCTCAAAAGAGAACCTTATGAAGGGGGCAAGATGGAGTTCCCTCCCCTGTATCTCACTTTCAGGTCATCCGGTTGGGTGAACCCATCAGAGCAAATGAATGCCCTTCAGCGAGCCACTGAGATGTTATCTGCAAAAGGAAAGCTGCAGGACTTAACAGTTAACGCAGTTGAAGATGGATCAGAAGATAGGTGCCCATGGATCTACCCCACTGAGCCAGGATCAGAGATGGACAGTTGGACTGAGCTCGAATTTCCAGTTTTTATCAACAATGAAGAAATGTAATAGCCTTTTCAAAAGTTTCCATAGGCTTATCCAAGTTTCTAAAGACCATTAACTAAAATGTGATTGAATTTCATTTTCATGGATGTTATTTAAATGATGTTCTCTTTATTATGACTAGTAATGAAAATCGGATGCATATTCAAGTTTCTTCTCATTTGTTCCACTCGTTCACATTTGTCTCCCCATTTACTATTCTATTTATTATTTTTCTATGTATATATATATATCTTGCTATATCTTTCTCAGGCCAACTGACAATGAATGCAAAGACGAACCAGATAAATCTACAACTGATTTCGATGGTCCTGTGTGTAACAATGATTCAACTGAGGAATATGCGGATGATTCAGAACTACCCTCAGACCTCATGAGATTGATTGGGCAAGAAGATAGGTAGATTCAGCCTCCTGAAGAAGCCACTGAACTAATAAATTTGGGTACTGAAGAATGTAAGAAGGAAGTGAAGATCGACACTATTTTAACTCCAAAAGACAGGCAACGACTAATAGAATTACTTAGAGAGTATGCCGATGTATTTGCTTGGTCATATCAAGACATGCCAGGACTGGACCCCTCAGTGGCAGTTCATAAGTTACCTATAAGGCCAGAATGCAAACCTGTGCAGCAAAAATTGAGAAGAATGAAGCCAGATATGCTCTTGAAGATCAAGGAAAAGGTTAAGAAGCAGTTTGACGTTGGTTTCCTTGAAGAGATCAGATACCCAGAATGGTAAGCCAACATTGTTCTAGTTCCCAAGAAAGACAGAAAAGTGAGGATGTGCGTGGATTACAGAGATCTGAATCGCGCCAGCCCTAAAGACAATTTCCCATTACCTCATATAGACATACTAGTGGACAACACAGCTCGACATTCTTTGTTTTCCTTTATGGATGGCTTCTCCGGGTATAAGCAGATTAAGATGGCACCCGAGGATAAAGAGAAGACAGCTTTTGTGACAGCATGGGGCACGTTCTGTTACAAGGTCATGCCTTTTGGGTTGAAAAATGCAGGAGCAACCTACCAACGAGCAATGGTTACCTTATTCCATGACATGATGCATAAGGAGATAGAGGTGTACGTCGATGACATGATTGCCAAAGCTCGCTCGCCAGAGGAACATTTGGCGAATTTGAAGAAGTTGTTCCAAAGACTCAGAGAATATCATCTCAAACTAAACCCAGCAAAGTGCACTTTTGGAGCAACATCCGGAAAGTTGTTGGGATTCGTGGTAAGCCAGAAGGGAATAGAAGTTGATCCCGACAAAGTGGAAGCTATACGGAAATTGCCTCCGCCTAGAACTCAAAAAGAAGTAATAGGATTCCTTGGGCGTTTGAATTATATAGCTCGGTTCATATCACAGTTGACTGCGAAATGTGATCCCATTTTCAAGCTACTCAGGAAAAGTAATCCAGGTGAATGGGATGGTGAATGTCAAGCCGCATTTGAGAAGGTGAAAGAATATTTGTTGAATCCACCGCTTTTGATGCCCATGGAACGCGGAAGGCCTTTGATTTTATACTTAACAGTATTCGAAAAGTCCATGGGTTCTGTCTTAGCACAGCAGGATAAGTCGAGTAAAAAGGAATATGTTGATCGGTCGTCAGCAAATCATAAAAATAAAAATCCCAACAATTACTAACTAAAGGTACTTAGGGCAAGTAGGGGTCGATCCCACAGAGAGATAGGTTATTATTCTTTTTCTTAAAACAAACAAACAAAATAAAGAAGGTTTTTAAAGTAAAATTAAATCAAATCAAACTAATAATTAAAACTATCTAAGAAAGCAATCAAGAAAATTAAAGAAAACAATTAATTAAAATCAGAGAATAAATTGAGAAAATAATTAAAAGAACCCTCCAACATAGAATTAATATCCCTCTTGACAACAATAACACAGATCATTGATATCTAAAGATTATGAAAACAATGGATAGCTTGTTTGGAATTTAATCCTAAATTACCTTAATTAGATAAAGCTATTGATCCAGTGTGAATTATCCCTTTTATTCTTTAAACAATTACCTCTTGATCCAGTGTGATAATTACTCAAGAATAAAGCATTAAGATCTAGTAATATACAAGCACAATGGGCAATTAAGAATTGGTCAAAGATTCTTAAATCCCTTGGAAGGAAGATCCTTCGCTTCCAATTGCTACCAAACAATTAAATCCGAAGATCCTTCAAGATATTAATTTAGCTAATGCTATTTAATTTATCAAGAAAGTGTGCGCTTCAATCCATCAAAATAAGCAACATAGAATTCATGCAGAGATATTAAGAAATACCCTATTAATTTTCATATAAAAGAACAAAATCTCACCATGATATAAGTCAAGAGATCAATTAAATTCTACATTGGAGAAAAGAAAAGAATTACTCACTCATGAATTGAGTGAGCATCCAAAGAATAAGAAGAAATCTTACAAAACTTGAAGGCGAGATCCTCCTCTTGAGTAACCTAGGGTTGCCGCCCCTCTCTATGCAAAGAGGGGGTGCGGCACCCTAGCCCTAAAACTAGAAGAAAAACTAGAACTAGAAGAGAAAAAGAAGAAGAGAAAATTATATGTGTGAAGGTATGTGATTTGTGTTACAGGAGGTGCCTATTTATAGTGGAAATAACCCTAGAAATTCCAATTCTAACTTGGAAAGGGGTCTAAGTCGGTTTAGGGGTCTAACTTAGAGTCCAAGTTGGATTAAAAGTCATCCTAGAGTAGAATCCAAGTTAAAATAGGATCCTGAAATTTTGCTGAATTCATGCAGAAACTTCAACGGCATTTTCGGGCTTGAAAGCGGCATAACTGGGTCTTGGACTTCAAAGGAAATTTGTAGATCTCGGAGTTAGCTTTCCAACGAGTACTCATGGGCTTCAATCGGAGGTCTGAGCAGAAAGTTATGAATTTTCTACCAAAACTGCTCCTGAATCCTAATCCTGTTAGGACTAGAATCGGGAATCTACGGGATTTTGGTATTTCCTTGGATTTAGGAGTCATTAATTGGGATTTTAATTCCAATTAATATCTTATATGGGATGAGTATTTTCCCATATAAATTCTCCATAAATACCAAAGCTTGAAGGCTTATCCATGGCTTGTCTTCAATTAAAGCTCCAATTCTTCAATTCTTCCTCTTGAAATAAATCTTCAAAGTCTTCAAATCTCCAAATAAGTCTTCAATGAGTCTTCAAACACGAACTTCGAATCTCCAAATTTATGCTCGAAATTGCTTTGCTCAAATCTGTGTAAAAAGTCATCAAAATAGCTCCAAAAGTAGTGAAAATTAGCAATTTATCAATTTCACTTCACTTAAAGACTAAAAACACAAATATTAATTAAATAACATATAATTAAGCATAAATGGGTCTAAAAACATAGTAAAATAGGCATAAAAATAGGGTCAATTTTTGCTCAATCATATGTCGTCTATTATCTAAGCAAAAAATTCACCGAATATGAGTCCAATTACTCCTCCTTGGAAAAGATGTGTTGCGCATTAGCATGGGCAGCTCAACGACTGAGATAATATATGCTTTACCATACCACAATGTTGGTATCTAAGCTTGATCCACTACGATACATCTTTGAGAAGCCTGGTTTGTCTGGGAGGATAGCAAGATGGCAAGTATTGTTATCAGAATATGACATCGTGTACGTGTCCCAAAAGGCCATAAAAGGAAGTGCAGTGGCAGATTTCTTGGCGGATAGGGCAAGGGACGATTACGAGCCTGTCAAAAGAAATGTTCATGCAAAATTTCATATATTCTATCAACACCAAAGTGACCCATTAAACCTCCCTCATGCGATTCCCTCACAAGCACAAAACGCAAAGAACAAGTAGGTATAAACAATCTAGATTCCTTAAACAAAAATCCATCATGCTTATAATACTTCCCAAATCCAGAATTCTCACATGCTTTAAACACATCACTAAAGTAAGCATCACTAGCATATAATTCCTTAATGAACTCAAATCCAAGAAACTTAGAATCAAGCATGGAAAGTAAAACATACCTCCTTAATAGAGCATCGGCTACAACATTCTCCTTACCTTTCTTCTAGCGCACCACATATGGAAAGGATTCAATGAACTTGTATCGCACACCATATGGGTTGAGTTCAATTTCTCTAATGGATGATAATCCACTAGGAATTTCCTCACAAAAGTAAACTACAAACTTCCCTCCTTGTATCAAAACAAGTCCAATTCCTAAAAAATCACTCAAAAAAACACATTTTTGCTTGGAATATCTCCAGCCAAGTTGTTAGTACCCATTAGTGTATTTCGAAACAAAGGTAAGATCAAAACAGAATTATCATGCAAAGCACTCTTAATCTCACTTTTAGCTAACATACACTCTTTAACAACGTTCTTAGAAGTCTCTTTTCTTTCACCCCAAACAGTCCTATTAT
>AWUE01017305.1:0-93088 GCA_001974825.2 Corchorus olitorius
GTGCAGTCCCCGAAGGACGGTTGGCCGTGCCTATATCAATTTTTTAAAAAAATAATAATTTAAAATTATGATTTTTTTATGATAATTATTATTAATTAGGGTCAATATAGGGTTTATGATAATTATTATTGGTGATTGGTTTGAAAATTTGAGATTTTTAGTTTGAAGGTTTTAACAGGAAAATGAAGCAAAGGGCAAAATTGTCAAAATGGGGGAGGTAACTAGCAAAAAGGGGGCGGTATTTAGCAATTCAGTTAATCTAACGTAATATAAAAATTATATCATTTATTATCTAAACGGGTCGGGCTCAGACTTTAACACTCAAAACCAAGCCCGGCTCGTTTTCTAAATGGACTTAAAAAATTTTCCCAAACCCGTCCAACGGACTTCACATTTATGTCCAAATCGTCCCAAATATCGGGCGGACATGGGCGAACGAGCGGCTGACCCAAGTAACCTAATCTTTTATTTCCCCATAACCCAACAACATGTAGTTTCATTATTATCTACATTAATTTGATTAACTTTACTTTATATTTAAATTCTTACATTTATTCAATTATTTAATTTTAATTTTCTAAATTAAATTTATTAAAGTAAAAATAACATGTCTAAAGGAAGGAAGATCACAAAATTAACAGCTTCGGAGGATAATTGAAATGACGAAATAAAACAAAAAAAAGAGAGAAAATAATAATCCAAAATAAAAAGTAAGTTACTATTAATAAAAAGGCTAAATATACAATACACCGTAAGTGGAGTTTAGCAGATTATACATGCGGGTCCTGAAGGGTGACGTGTCCTCTAGGGACTAGATTGAAATATTTTAAATTTAATTAATTCAAAAAATGGACATGTGTCAACTCTATAACCTGCTTGTGGAATCCAAAATTTACACCGCCGGTGTATCAAATAATTACCCTAATAAAAAAATTAATTCGAATAAGGATACGCCTTTATGTCATAAATGTAGTATGAAATAAGAGAGAGAAATAAATTATAAGTAGTATTTTTTTCTTTTGTTGAAAGGGTAATTAATATAAATAAAGATGATGAATAATGTTTCATCATAAATGCACGCAAAAAAAGTCAAAAACAAAAAGTTAGTAAAAATATAAAATATAAAAAACAATAATAGTTGAAGTGTGGATTACCAAAAAACCAATAAGGAAACTCACCACATTCAATTTGGGTACTATTTGCATGGTTTTTTGGTCTTTTAGCATATGGTTGTTTTGTTATTTCGTATAAGCCTCAAGGGTAATTTGGGCATCCAATATAAGCCTTGAGAATAATTTGGTATTCCAATTCTTTTTTACCCTTCACTTTGGATGTTCACTTTAGGTGACATGTTAGGGTTTGCCTTTCATGTCATGATTAGGGTTTAGCCTTCATCTCATTTAGGGTTTGAGTTTCATGTCATGTCATTTTTTGTCTCCTTGAGGCTTCATGTTATTTTTTTGTCTCCTTTGGCCATTATTTGATGTTGGTTAGTATTTAGAGAGGTGGATGTTTAGAGAGTTTAGTTGTTAATTTTAGTTTGGTTTGGTTTGGTTTGGTTTTTTTGGCCAAAGTTTGGTTTGGTTATTAATGTTTAATTTTAGTTTGATTGAGGTTGATTTTGGTTATTTAATTATAGAGTGATTTAGTTGATGATGCTTCAATTTTTTTGTTGGATTTTGTGGTCAGGCTACATTATTATAGATGTATATATAATATGATAACATGTATATATTATTATGAGTAAGCAACAATTTATAGATGTATGATATGATAATATGTTTATATTATTATGAGATTATTATGATAGTGTTCATTTGTTTGCTTAATTGGGCCTTTGGGTTTAATTATGAGATTATGGGTTTGTTTGTTTTGTGGTTGGGCCTATTTTAAACTTTTTTCCTTTTATTTTTTTTTTTAAATTTATAGTAATATAAAATTCTACTTTGGGCTGAGTTGATTTGATTTGGGTCTTTGTAAACTCTTTAGCTCATTCTTTTTATAAATTGGTCAAAAAGAGAGACAACTGCTCAGAATTTGCCGCCCAAATGTTTTCTTCTGTTCTCTTTTGAGTGTTTGCTACTTTCACTCATTTCTCTCTACTTTCATTCTTCATCTTTCTTTTCTCTCTTTATTTTCTCTTTTCTTCCTAGCCATCTCTCTCTTTCTGCCATTCCCATTTTCCCTTTCTTTATTTGACATCTGAATTCCTTCATCTTCCATGTTTTCGCTTTATTTCTTTGTTTTCATAAATTAGAGAGGAATTATTGGGATTTAGGCAGAAGAAAAAAGAGCAAAAGTTGAAGCAGAAGATTGAAAAAAAAAAGCAACATCAGATCTGAAAAAAAAAACTTTAGAAGAGAAGAACGAGAGCAACCATGGTGGAAGGGAAGAGAGAAAAACCATGGCCGGCCGGCCATTCTCAGGCCTACAAGGCCCGTGCCAGGCCGACATTGATGTGCATTCACCAGATCCGACGAGATCTTGGCCGGATATAAAGAATGGACGACGCAGAGCAGCCATGCATGGGCTGAAAATCCAGCTACCTTCAGGCCGTTACAACCGAGATCAACACGCATTGAACCCATTTTGAAGAAGCAACCCATTTTTAAGGTCAGTTATTTTTTCATGTTTTCCTTTCTTTTCTCTTCTCATTTAATTATGTTCCTCTCTTCATTTCATCTCTGTTTGATTCTTCCCGGTGGGTTTTTGTTGATCTGGCTGAAACATAAGAGGCTAGTTAATTTGGCAATTGTTTATGTTGGTGGAAAGTTAAGAAATGGGGAATGAGGAAAGGCTAAGGTTAAGGGGAAATTAATTCCTCAAAGCATCAATCAAGGTAAGATTTACGTTACTTTTTATTGAATTTCCTGTTTTTTTTTTTTAATCAAGGTGGCTTTCATTATTTGTGATATTATTGGGCAAGCTGTTGTTACTTCATAAATTTATACAACTAAAGTCGAAACTTTTCCCTTTTCAGGTTGATATTCAGTTGTGGGCAGATCCTTTGCTGTGTTTATATTATGCATCTCTTCAGCCAAGTAGTTAAGCATTTACAGAGCAGTCTCAAAAATTTCTGTGTTTTTCACATATGATGTGTGGAAATCAAATGGGATTGGTCCAGTTGTTTGCACATGCAAATTGGTCCAGCTTTTGTTTTTTTTCCTTTAAATTTAATTCCTTTGCCAAATAGAGTTCTGCATGTTTGCCTCAATTTGATCTTGGTGTGGGTTTGGCTCAATTTGTTGTTGTCTGTATAATATTTTCTTGCAATTATCTAATTCTGGCATTGTCTTATTTTTGTGTCTGCAGTTTATGTTGTCAGGATGAAATCAAATTCTGGAAAAAAGGTTATTCTATAACTCTTTTTTTTTGTTTATTCGTTGGTTTTGATATTGTCTCTGCAGTTTATATATATGTATTTTTTTTACCATGCATTCAATTTTTTGGGTCATTCTATAACCCCATGATTAATTTCCTCGCTTATTTTATATTGTCAAGAATTCAATTTTCTGTTTGTCTTTGGTTTATTTCTATTATTTCAAGGTACTCAGATTTCCAAAATGTCAGGTAACTCAAACAATGAAGGCACATAACGGAGGTAGAAGGAGAAAGATCAAATGAGATGAGGGGAAAAAAAGAGGTATAGTTTCGAGCATCAATTTGAACTCTTTTTTTTACTGCACGTGTTGCTAAAATTGATCTTTGGAAACTTTTAACTCCATTTCATGATTGGGATATTCAAGTGAGGCATGAAGTTTGTGGTGAAAATTTCAGGTTGCATTAAAAATCCATGCATGCTCATTGAACTGAATTTGCAGATAGGTCTCATCTCAAAACTTATTACTTATCATGTGTTATGGTATTGTTTGTGTGCTCATCTCTCTTGAATTTCATTGTTTGGCCCTGAAAAAGAACTTGAGGGGATGAAGAGCATGACTGGCATTCTTCATTCCACAAAACATTTTGCATTCCACATGGAGTTGGTGGACTTGGCATACGACCTACTGGTCTCCAAAACACATAACTGTGGAGATAAAATCAATAGTAAGTGGTGCTTTTGTCTACTTTATACTTGATTTAATTTTTAAGTGGCACGATCGACAATCTTATCGTATTGTTTTTAATGTAGGACATTGATTTAGCTACTACAAGTGCAGCACAAGAATCCTTACTTGGTGGTTCTCCATTATCAACAGATATGAATACAGCTGATATGCTTAGGAAGAGAAGGTATGTGATGGTTATAAAAATTAGTGCTGGTTTTAGCAGCAGAAAAGAAGAGACTCAGTTCATGCTACGTGGATGCCACAAGGTTGGATTCAGTCCTTCTTGCTCTACTTACCCCATTCCCCTGTTTTCACAATGTAATTATGCCAATTTTATTGTTGAATGAAATTTGTTGTTGTTTTTCCTTCCTAAAACTTACTAAAATCAGTGAGAAGAGGAAGAAATTGGAGGAAGAAAAGTGCATTATTGTCTGCTTGATTATTGGTCATAGGTGAGATACTATAGGTTATTGATTTGAAATTATTTAAGTTTGTTGCTAAAGTCTTATATTATGTATGTAAAGTTGGAATCTAATAGCAACGATAATTTTAAAATTATGAATTTGATGAGCAATTTTATTCAATCATCCACAACACGTTCTATTCTTTCACTTTCATTTCCTCATAAAAGTTCCTTTTATTTGGCATTTTCAAGACTTCCTTTGTTTTTACTTGACATTTTCAAATGCGTTTTTAGGAGTGGAAGGCAAAAGGTGAATTGGAAGTTCGCATCTCATGTTTCTTTTAGTTGGTTTACATTCTGTGATATATAACTATTCTTATTTAGTTGGGAATCTATCCTTTGATCTTTAGGTTTGAAACTATGCTTTTCATTAAAGTCTGCATAGTACTTGATGCTGTGAAGCCATCATGTTGCTTAAGCCCTAAATATATCAATATTTTGAAGTTATTTCATGATGTCTGTTGCATATTTGTTATTCCATAACTCTGGTTATTTGTGTGTGCAGGACAACAATTGTGGTCTATCAGTTATTCCATAACTCTGGAAGCCCTTTTTGAATTTATGGCCAAAGTCTCATTTGGAGCGTTAGTGCCCTTCATTTTATCTGTTCTTTGGCTTGGATTCATTTTCAATGATACAGTGATCAAGATTGCATTGACACTTGCTGTAAGCTACATAACTTAATAGTATTTTTCTCTCCAAACTTTTGGAGACTGATTTTATATTTTTCATTAGCATTTTAATCACATATAGCTAGAGGAATTTGCAAGATTCCATTACTAAAACCTATTATAAGATTACAAAGGTAAGTCAAGGTTTCTTAAATAAGGGCTTTGAATCACATAAAAAATTGAAGAGGTGTATCGTAAATCTCAATATCTCCCTATCCTCTCTCTCTCTTCTCTTGAAAATTTTCGTTTCCATTGCATTTTACATATGATATTTTGCTCTGGTTATTATAGATGAGAAATCACATGATCTCGAGGATTCTCTTGATATTTTTTTTTGTTAATATATGTATTAATTTCTCAAAGCATTTATTTTAGAAACTTATATTGAAAACTTATATTATTATTATATGAGCAAGCTTATGTAATGAGAAACATAGCAGGTTAGAAAAGCCATGAGAACCAACTCATAAGTTCTGATGAGGGGGCGAGACTAAAGTTAGAAGTCCTAACTCTTCTAAATTTAGGAGGTTCTAAGTTCAAAAAAATCTCCCTCTAACCATTAAAAATCTTTGGTTCAAAAACAATTGTATTTTAATTGTGTTCATCTTCTAAGGAATTATATAGGAAGAAGTTTTTCATTTTGTTTCAACTGTAAAACACTAAAGTTGTATCAATTGACAAAAGAGGTCCTGCATCAGTATTGTCTGTTTAAGTAAGATTGTCTGTTTATCACCAAATAGCTCTAGATGATTCCCTTTGCCTACATTTTTGTTATGTAAATATTCATTCACTTCACCATATATTTATTCTAATACCATTGACAAATTGGATCAAAACCACTTCCTAAACTGACAAAGTGATCAGACAGTGACCATATCCAAGCCATCCTACAGATCAAATATCAGACTAAGAAAATCTCTCTATTGTACAAGTAAGCATGATATAAGTCATTAGACCCTATTGCTCATACAAATTTCATATGCTACTATATATATGGTCCGATTCGACTTCAGATAACAACTCACTGGCCCATTATTCGTTATAATTGTTTGGTTACCATACGCGCAACGAAAGTGCGCGGGTAAAAATCTAGTGACAAATAACCAAACTTTCGTTGCTGCAAGACAGTTGAATTTTAAGTAATTTTGTTAGGGAATTGCAATAAGAGTATGTTCTGCAATTAACTGTTGTAAGTTGAAACTAAACCAACATTAGGCAGTAATTAAACTTGTAGCCTAGGCCCTAGGGAAACAATTTTGCCATTAAATTACTATGGTCCTTCCTATGAAATTGAAAGCCAAACCTAATCCTATATGTACTTTGATCATTCGATCTTACCTAATCTTTTTCTTAGTTGAGAAGCATTAATTTAATTAAATATCAAGAAAAGATTTCAAATTAACAAACATAAAGGAAAGATCTGGCAAAAAAACAAAAACACGAGGGAAAGGGAGCCCAAGTCCCAATTAAAGGAGAAATGCGGTAAAAGTACTCAGAAGGTCCATGTATCCCCACTCATTGTGCAAACAAGTACTTAAGTGCACACGTGGATCTAATCTAGATGTATATTGGAAATTACAGGATACATTAATCAATGGACCATAGCCTGACCCTTACCTTTCTATTTGAACAAAGCAATGGTGTGTATAATTCATTTTAGGTGTTAAAAGATAACGTTTATAAGTACCTCTAAGCCAAAAGTTTGTTACTACTGATTTTTGCATCAGTAAATGGAAATTCAATTACATCCAAGGGAAACAAAGAAAAAGGTAATCAAAAATCAAAAGTGAAAAGGAGAGGTACTTATGGTCTTCCCCACTCCCTCGATGTAGATAACCAATTAATCTATAATATAATATATTTGCAAGAAAAACCAATGTATATACTAAAATTTAGATTCCAATACACCCTGTATCTTTGATGAATGAATTGGAGGATATTTCGAATCAAAATTTGTCTAAGAATATTGGAACCTGATTTCAGTGCTTTTCATTCTGTCGGTGCCAACGAGGGATAACATGTTGTCATAAACATCTATATACCCATATGCATCAGTACCAGGAGGACACTCCAAGGCAGCTTCAAGCACTCTGTGATGAATTCCATGAGAATCAATGGAATGTCCTCCTTCATGATCATGTCCAGCTATGCAAACCTTTACGCAATTATAACGGTGAATAACATCCATTACTTGGTCGTAATTCCATAGAAGGGCTTCTTTGCTTGATGCATCAGGATCCAAAGGAAGATGGCAACATACAATTACTTTCTGTTTCATCTTTGTTGCATCCTGAAGCACACCATCAAGCCATTCCATTTGTTCTTTACCAACACCTCCATTGAACATGAGGAATCTTCTGTCGAGGCCTCTGAGTCCATCAGGGCTGTTTTTATCAGAATTTGGGTTTTTTCCTCTCAGGAATCTCAAGGCCTCCAATGTATTTGGATAATCATCAGGCCATCCGATGGCGCTGATATCATAGCCATCTAACACAACAATTCTGTAGTCTGGTGTTGGAGAAAACTCGTAGTAGGCAAGGCCACTACCACCAAGATTTGGAATCTTCAATAAAGGAAGTAACTTATCCCGTGGGAGATTGTAAAGACAATGATTCCCAATCATGTGATACACAGGACCATTAAATTTGTCAAACTCGCCAACTAGTTTCTTCACAGCATGTAAAGATTGATCCTTGGGACAGTGCTCATCAACAATATCTCCAAAATTAATTGCGAAATTAAGTTTCTTGTGGTTGTTCCAGCTTTGGACTGCCCTTTGCAAAACAAGCATACTGTGTCGGTAATACCGAGGAACGCCAAGGAATGAATGGCCATCTGGGATATCAGCATACTGGACATCAGAAATAACGCCAAAGGAAAATAAAGGATGCATGCCATGCCCATTGGTTAATGCGTTTGCAGATCCCATGTTCAAATCACCCCTTATCCCTATCAAATAACCAAATTGATGAGCCACTACTCAACTTCTCCAAGACTGAAGAATTCAATAAGTGGTAAAAGAATAATAAGATGGATTCTTCAAGTCTCTCAGTGGTACAAGAGAAGTTTTTAGGAAAAATGGAAACACTCTCACTTGTTTGATAAGTAAGGTAAATGAGAAGAAATATTTTAATATCCAATTACTTAGTGCAAAATTGTTGGGATAAAATGCTAAGTACAACTCTTTTCTAAAAAAACCTTTCAAAGTAAAAAAAGAAAGTAAAGATAATATGAATGAAGATTAAAATACAATGCAACCAAAAAAATGACAAAAAACAGAGTCCTCATAACATAATAAGAACAAAGCTCTAACTTGAATAATATACAAAAAAGCAAACACTTGTTCTGCAAATTCAAAACTCCCTAACAAAATTCAGCTACTACCCTACATTTGTTTCAACATAATCTGGCAAAGGAGCAGATGCCAATAACTACCAAAGTTTCTAACATAAAAGTTGAAGTACTCACGTTGCGAAACTTGTTAATATGTAGTATTAAGATTAAAGAAACAGAAAAACCTATAATTTGAGTAAGCTTCATTTGGTATTAACTGCTTTTATCAAAATTTTGTGGAGTTCTTGTCTCAGCTCCAACATTTGACAGTGTTAAAAAATGAATGACCAATGAAGCCGTGAAATATTATCCAATGATTCCAATCTACAACCATCTGTTAAATCCTAAAGCAATGTAAATAGGAAGAGCTTTTTGGGTTCCTTTGCTCAATTGTTGCCGGGAAAAAAATGTCGATATACATTTACAACAAGTCAACAACAATTCCATTGAGATTACAATTTATATCCAAAATCCCAAATTATTCGGATTGGAACAAATAGATTGGGAAAAGGTTAATACAAAAGTTGCACAGATTCCTCCCCCGTGTCTTCTCTTATTCTAACAAACAGAAATCAAGCTACATATGAACAATAAATTATCCCAAGCATACAAACGAGGAAACATCAAAGCAATAAAAAATAATAGTTATGTTTTGCCGTTCAGAGAGAAAATCAGACAATATGCAACCCAAAAAAAATTAACAAAAAAAAAAACAAATTGAAGCAACGGGGAGATGTATAATACATATTCTATTTTTGGGTTTCGATCGTGCGGAGAAAAGAAACCTCAACCGGATGTAAGATCAAGTTGCAGATTGTGACTGAAAATTGTACTATAAACGAAGATGATGATGGAGTTGAATATTCGAAGTTTCACCTTGAAACTCCTTTTCGCTCTCGGATATGTGTAATGTATTACACATGTGGTATATAGTTATTAAGAAAACAAAAGTTTATTAGTGTCCGAATCTGGGTGGCAATTTAGGAAATGTTAAAATGATTTAGCTTAGGGAATGGTTGTTGCCATATGGTGAGAGTTAATTAGAGGATTTGGATTGTTAGTAAAAGTAATTTTGTAATTACCATGACCCACTTGTAAGGCTCATGCCATTAATCATATTCTCTATCTTTTTCTTCTTTTTCTTGTTGTTTTTATACAACAAAAAGACATGTTTTTGCTTTGAATCTGACTATCTCTCAGTGTAAAAAAGAAAAAAAAAATCAGTTTTAGTTTGAAAGGGGGAAAGAGGTAAGTTAGGGTTCATCTAATTTTGGGATTTTGATAGATAAACTTCTGGTCTTGCCTGGGCTTCTCGATGGTTACATTTTTTCCACTGTGTCTGGACATGGTGCAACAAGAACATAATTTGCGGAATTGGAAGCTAACTCAACATTCACTTGAATCAGCCGTCTTGTATTAACACTTAGCCTTGATATAAGCTTATTGAAAGTGAAGTCTCATCACCCATTATTTAAACAGTGCTCCTTCGAAGAGTGAAACTGACCCCAACTCGAAATCGGCAATCGAGAGAATGATCTGACCATTTCTGGAGAGTTTTCGGAGTGAACGGCGTCGGCTCACGGTGGCCGAAGTTCCTTCGGTGACAGGCTGCGGTTGAGCCAAGAGAGGGAGGGTTTCAGGTGAGAAAGGAAAAAAAAAAAGGAAGAAGAAGAAGGGAGAAAAGAAAAAAAAACACGTAACCCGTAACCCCATTTTGAGATCTGACGTGTTTTTGAAATTCAATTGGTTAAATTGTCGATTTATCAGGAAACTTTCACGCCTCTTCGATTAAGTCCTTCTGAATTGTGATTGAGACTAAAACAAAATCTAACAAATGCCATGTTATTCGTACTAAACAGAAAATTATATTCGTACAAAATCTAATTAAATGCCATTGGACACGGTCATAGTTATTAAAAGATAAGAACACATTGTGATATAGAAAAGTCGAAACCTAAGGAATTAAACTACACGTAAGATATAGTTTGATTTATGAATATAAGGGTAAGTTGAGTAATAAGATAATAGAAAGAAGTGGTACAGGAAGTGGAGTAACAATGAATCAAAGAGGGGGTGGGGGGATGAGTTGGAAATATTATTGAACCACGCTACAAAGGGTCCACTTTAAATACAAATAAGGATATTAAGCTCTATAGTTCAATTGTATTTATAAGTAAGGGCAGAAATTATATATTTGACATGCACTACAATTAAACTGATGTATTTCAAATGACTATATGTAATGAGGTCTCTGTTACCATGAGCATTCAACGATATGAAAGAACAAAGTCAGGAATTAGGGAAGTATAGGTAGAGAAAAAACATAATTTCTTAAACATAGGTAAATAAAGAAACTATTAACTTCTCTATATTTTAAGTGAACACCAAAGTGATGAATTGGAAAATTATCACCATTTGTTTCATAAGACCAGACATTAAGATATGGAACTAAAATTTGAAATTGAAGAGTGGAGAAGAATTTAAATGAGCAAAATTAAATCACGTGCAATCATGGTTTTAATAACCGGACCGTCTAAAGAATCGTTTGGGGAAAGGTTCACGGTTTTACCGGTTCAACCAATTGAACCGTCCAGGTGGTTCACTGACTGTACGGACAAGGTTAGCAGAAATGTATACCATAGTTTTGTTCTGATCCCTGCACTAAGATGGAAGGAAATCCAACAAGGCCACGAAAACTGGTTGGTTAAAGCAACAAAACTCAAAATGAAATTCATGCCAGAAGCATTTGCTCCATGTTAGGGCCGACATTCAAGCATCAACGGCCATGGCCATGGTGTCTTTTTCATCTTTTCTTTAACAAATTAAAAGAACAAAAAATATTAAACAAATAAACTATATCAATCATTAATCACGCACGGGCTTGCTGCAAGTGAAATGGCTATGCCAAATACAGCCCTTCTCATATTTGGCAGAGGCAGACCAGATCGAGATGGAAGCAACCTGCAGCAGTAGTTGATGCTTGATGGCAGAGGAGCGGCGGCAGGGCTGTGGAGAACAAAACTCGAGATCGATGAGCGGTGCCGGCAACTGCTCGGGGATGATTTGGAGTGGCGGTACTCGAGGGGTTTTATGGGATTGAAAATTTGAGAGCGAAAGGAGGAACCCTATTCTGTTGATTTGGGGTAAAAGTTTATTTCTTAATTTCGATTTTCATAAATTTTAATTTATATTTTTAAGTTTTAACTTTTTCATATTTCAGATTTCAAAAAAAAAATTAAAAAATGTGAAGGCCGTGTTTTGACCGGTTTATCGGGTTTCGATTATGCTGGTTCAACCAGTTTTCAGGCGGTTCCCCAAAATCGCGGTTTGCTGTTTCATACAGACCGGACACCTCTCCGGGTCCCGGTTAAACCGGTTGAACCGAACGGTTCGATCCGGTTATGAAAACCATGCATACAATATGAGAAATCTGAATTATAATATTAACTCCAAGAGTGAAGAAAAATAGCCCCAAAGTAGCCTGTTTCCAAACCGATAACCCCCCTTATCGACTTGAAATTTTCCCTTGTTGATTGTCTATTGCCAAAACAACACCTTTGCTTGTTACTTTTGACCCGAAACACATACCCACCATACTTCTATCTTTGCTTTACCCAATTGATTTGAAACCTAACCATCATAGCACTCAAAAGAGAACTCCCAAGGACCCGAACCTTCCCTCTTAGCTCACATGTCGAACCCTATGCTTCTAGTGGTGATGAATGGGAAGATGATCAACTTGTTGATTTTCCCAATGCTTTTATTAATGATGAAGCCGAGAGATGGTATCATGCTAGAGCTAAAGTACCCATTGTGATTGAGAACTATCCCGCCAAGAAGATTGACAAGAATTTGAGGATTTCCGAGATCTTTCAAGCTTGTGGTTGGAAAAGTTTGCTTGAATTGAAGGGTGTTTTCTATCCAAATATGGTGAAGGAATTCTATGCTATCATGGGTAGATATAGACCATATGGAGATGACCTCACAATTCGAACAATGGTGAAAGGGAGGAGAATTAAGGTGAGTGAAAAAAACTCTTGTTAGACTACTTGGAATAAGCAATCAAGGTAATCTTTTCAAATTTGATGATTGTGGAGGAGGAAAGAGAAACTTGGTTGATATCTTTTGGTCTAAGGATGTTGCTTTGGAAAACTTTGAAATTCCGGATGATTGTCACAAAGGTGATATTAAGTTGGAGAGAATGAAGCCAAGAGATAGGGTAGTGATGCATTTGATACACCACAACATACTCTCTAGGTCTTTAAATTCTCAATATAAGGCTTCAATTGAAGACTTTTATGTTGCCGATGTTATGTGTTATGGACAAGAGAAGACTAAGCTGATTCCCATGGCTAGACTTATCTTAAGTAAGATGTGGGATTTTGCTACTTCTAGTGATCCTCATCAATGTTTGGGCTACCCACTTATTATTAGTGGAATTTTGAGAAAGAAATTTATCTTGCCTAGTGAAGGAGAAGTTACTAGTTCTTGCAAGAAGAATTACTTGGAAAATTTTACTATGCTCAACTTAGGTATGAAACAGGATTCTTTCGAAAATTGGTTCAATGTTGAAAGAGGAAGTTGTTCTAAGGATCAAGAACCACAATACATGGAAGTGACTAAGAATTTGGATGATCAAGTTAAGGTTGTGGAAGTTAACAAAGTTGATATCACCTCTACTTCTAAGGATATTGCCGAAGAGATGGAGTTGAATGTCAAACTTTGGGGACTTGAGATCTATTTGAAGAAAATTGGGGCGGCATTGGAAGAAATTCAAAATCAAAATCAAGAGTTTCATAAGTTGGTTCTCACCATGATTCTCGATTTCACCAAAGAGCAAAAGAGGAATTGAATGACTTCTATCCTAGAAAATTAGTTAGATTGCATGTTTATTTTCTTGTTTGCATATTAGGATTGCATCTTAGATTTAATTTCCCTTGTTTGCATGTTTAATTTTCTTGCCTATTAGTTTAATTGTAATTTTTCTTTTTAAGCGATTAATGAATTTTTGCTTATTCTATCTTTCAATTGTTGATTTGAAGTGCTATATTTTGCTATTGATTGATTGAATTGCAATTATTTGTTAGTTGATTGATAGATTGTTTGTTTGATTGTTAATAATTCACCCACTTAAGTACCCCATTTAATCAATGTTTTTGCTAGTCTAGTTTCAAATTTCTATTTTGTCCAAAACCTCTCCCATGAGTTTTGTGTCAAATTCTCATTTTTCAACTAGCTTACACATTGAGGACAATGTGTCATTTAAGTGTGGGGGAGTGATTTAGAAAATCAAAAAAAAAATTGTTTTTGATAGAAAGAGAATGAATAAATAGACTAAGTACATATCTTCTTTTGCATATAGTCTTGAATCATTGATTTAATTTCAAAAATTGAGTCATTAGTATGATTTAGTTCTTGATTTGAGATTATTTTTCAAGCCTTGCTATGCTTATGATATTATTCCTTTCTAATTGCATGTAAGAATTTGATGTTTTCATTCAAAAATAGAAATTTGATTGAATGTTACTTACTTTAGATTGCTTGCATAATTCATCCATTGAATGTTCTGTTCATACTTGAAATTTTTGAACACATAGATTCTTTGATATTACACCATTCTTACACCCTTGGAAACCGATTCCCTTGTTCCCAAATACCTATCTTTTACACCCTATTTTTCTCTTGATTTAGCCATCCTTGTTAAATTGAAAATCCTTTTCTTGGTTTGATAAGTGAAAAATAAGTGTGGGGGAATTGATCTGACGGTTTTGAGGGCTTATTATATCAATCTTTTGCTTCTTCTATCAAGGAATATAAAAAATTTTGTTCTAAGTAAGGGAGGAGAGACATTGGAATTTTTCAATAGTTGTCCCCTTGAAAAAAAAAAGAAAGAAAGTGTTTTTGAAAAATACACTTCGAAAAAAAGTGAATAAAAGAACAATTCCTTGGAAGTAATAAGCCGATTGAAAGAATAAAAGTGTTTGTTTTAAGCCAAGATTTGGGTTATTAAAGCCTTATACACCCAAAACACCACTTTTGAGCTTAAATTTCTATTCTTACCCTTTCTTTCATCTTTTTCTTGATCATTGAATCTTCACTCTATATGTGTGTGATATATCTTGTATGACTTAAAAAATTGAAAAGCTTGGATGAATGTGTTAGTGTCTATTGCTTAAGTACTCTTCTTTTGACTATGATAAAGTTGAATGGAAGACATATTTTTGCTTTGCTTTAGACATTGAATGATGACTTTGCATATAATTGATTGAGAATTGATTTTTTTGAAAGGCTATTTCTAGCTAATTGCTTAATTATGGAAATTGAACATACTGGTTTTTGACTAGGTTTGTTCTATGCTATGATATGTCTTTAAAAGAAAAATTCTCTCTTTGCTATCTTGTTTTTAATGTTTGTGGGTATCATTTGAGTTAAGTAAACCCTCAGCTGACATCACACCTCCTATATAGACGTGTGTTTTCAGGACCATTTAAAGCCATTATTTAAGATTATGAGGATTTTGAGCAATTTTGGATCAATTTGGAGAAATTACCGATTTTGGCCATTTTTAGCTCATGAGCCCATTGGAGCCCATTAAGCCCTGAAGGAAGCTTGAATTATTGAAGATCCAAATCTGATTTCTCTAGGCCCAATTCACATATCTTAATGCCTAAAGATGAGTTTCAAGCCCAATCAGCAATTATGATGCAGTAAATAATTGATGATTGGAGAAATTCCAAATCCTAGTCAAAGAAGGATTCATAAGTGCAGTTTCGGTAGAAAAATCATATCTTTTGATCCAGAGCTCAGAAAAATGCATATGATATAACATTGGAAAATTGACTTCAAGCTCTACAACTTTGCTTTTGACCTCGAGAGCTAATTTTGATGGGAAGAATGTCTATTTTGCCCTTAAAGTTTCTAGATAGATTTGATCAACTATCCTGATTGACTTAGGAATTGCTTAGCCGACTTTGGAGAAGCTATGGACGGTATGGCAGCTGTAAATTGATGATGTGGAGTGCTCTAACTGGCTATTGAAGATGCTAATTAATGAAGATCTACTTCAACCAATCAAAGCTCATTACTTGGAGACAAAGTTGATGTAATTCCTAGTTAGAATAGGACTATAATTTAGATGTCTATCTTGCCCTTTATGCCGCCTCATCTAAGGATTGGTATTGAATGTCAAAAGGATAGGATGTGTCTTAGGTTTGCCTATAAATACGTAAGATTATCTTAGGATTTGTCATAACTCTGAGAACTCACAATTGAAGTAAGTCGACTACGGAGAGAATCTCCTCTTGTCGTCGACATCTTTAATTAGGGTGTGTCACCCTTGTCGACCTCTCTCTTCTTTGTTTTGTAAGTATATCTCTCATGATTGCTTCAATCACGAGTGAGTAGTTCCTTTAATACTTTTCCCCTTTGAACCTTTAAGTTATAAATTAATTATTTTACACCTATGGTGAGATCTTATGCTTTAATTATATATCAATTGATTAATGAATTTGATACGAATCTAGTTGTTTTAGATTCAAAATCTAACCTTGAAAATCTATCAAGTCGACTTGAACTCCTCCAACTTTTAGATGGGTAGATCGATGACCTTCACAAGGTTATTCCTCCTCTTTCGTCGGCCTTAAGTCTTCAATTAGACCTGCAATTGTTAACTTAAGAACACAAGATTGAAAAACAATCAAGAATCACAACTTAATTGTTTGCTAGGACTCTGCAAGATTGAAGAACCCTAGGTTTTGCTCAAACTAGAACAATGAAGTTAAGATAATCAATTTGGTTGAAAAGCTCAATTTTATTAATCAACTCAACTTATGTTTACAAGAGGGGGTTGATGCCTTTATATAGGCATAGGGGGGCGGCACAATACCTAAATCCTAAGCCCTATGGGTAAAGGAAAGAGCTAAGAAAGATCCTTCTCCCTTTCCTACTAGGAAATTGAAATAACAAGTCCTATTCAAACAAGGATTGGACTTAGTCAAACAAGGCCCAACCCAATGTCATCTAAACTAAATAAATAGCTAAATAAAGATAGAATAATGCCCACAACGGCCAAATTACAACTCTAATGGGCTAATGCTCATCGATTTCAAGTAAGGTACACAACTTGGAATTAATGGGAATATTCTTTTGCATAAGATCTTTAATGCCCTTCAAATGAACTCCGATGGCCTTCAACTCTTCAAGATGAACTCTAATGAGGCCCAATAATGCTTACTTGAACCTTTTAGCTCTTGCTCTTGTCATTGGGCCTAATGGCATCTTTAATGGATCAAATGGCATCTTAGACAACTCCGATGAGCTTAAAACTTCTTTGTGCGCATCCCTAGCATCTTCAAGCTTCTCCAAGCCTCCTTGCCGCATATGCTCACCTTTTCCATGATCTCCATTGAGTTCTTCAAGACCATGATAAGCCCTTTGCGCATCATCCCTTCTCCCTTGAAAATGATTTGTCCTCAAATCTGCATCATTATCAAACAAGGATAAGTCTGAAACATTAAAAGTAGCACTTACATTGCCATATTCGCTAGGAAGATCTAGCTTGTATGCATTGTTGTTGATCCTCTCCAAGACTTGGAATGGACCATCTCCACGAGGTAAGAGCTTAGACTTCCTCTTTTCAGGGAACCTTTCTTTCCTTAGATGCAATCAAACCCAATCTCTAGGTTTAAAGATGACCTTTTTGCGCCCCTTATTAGCATTCTTCATGTAGTGTTGTGTTTTCTTCTCAATTTGAACTCTAACCTTTGCATGAAGATCCCTAACATATTTAGCCTTGCGTTGCCCATCCATGTCAACTTGCACACTTAAAGGTAAACTCAACAAATCCAATGGGGTTAAAGGATTAAAGCCATACACACATTCAAAAGGTGAAAATCCAGTTGTACTATGTATGCTTCTATTGTATGCAAATTTAACATGAGGCAAACAATCCTCCCAAGTTCTTAAGTTCTTTTTAATCTATGCTCTAAGTAAGGTTGACAAAGTCCTATTAACTACTTCAGTTTGACCATCAGTTTTAGGATGACAAGTAGTTGAAAATAACAACTTAGTACCTCACTTAGCCCATAAAGTTCTCCAAAAGTGACTTAAGAACTTAGCATCTCTATCACTCACAATCGTCCTAGGCATTCCATGTAGTCTAACAATCTCTTTAAAGAACAAATTAGCTACATTAATGGCATCATGAGTTTTAGTGCATGCAATGAAGTGTGCCATCTTAGAAAACCTATCAACAACTACAAAGATAGAATCTTTACCTCTCCTAGAACGAGGCAATCCTAACACAAAATTCATGCTAATATGAGTCCATGGTTAATGAGGAATAGGCAAAGGAGTATACAATCCATGAGGCTTAGATGTAGATTTAGCTTGCAAACAAGTAATGCAACTGGAAACATGCTTCCCTACATCATATCGCATCTTAGGCCAAAAGAAGTGTTCATGCAATATTTCATATGTTCTATCAACACCAAAGTGACCCATTAAACCTCCCTCATACGATTCCCTCACTAGCACAAATCACATAGAACAAGCAGGTATACACAATCTAGATTCTTTAAACAAAAATCCATCATGCTTATAATACTTTCCAAATCCAGAATTCCCACATGCTTTAAACACATCACTAAAGTAAGCATCACTAGCATATAATTCCTTAATAAACTCAAATCCAAGAAACTTAGAATCAAGTATGGAAAGTAAAACATACCTCCTTGATAAAGCATCGACTACAACATTCTCCTTACCTTTCTTGTAGCGCACCACATATGGAAAGGATTCAATGAACTCAATCCACTTAGCATGCCTCTTATTCAGCTTTTGTTGGCTCTTAAAGTACTTCAAGCTCTCATGATCCGTGTGAATCACAAACTCCTTAGGCCACAAATACTGCTGCCATGTTTGTAATGCTCTAATAAGAGCATACAACTCCTTATCATATGTAGGGTAGTTCAACGCAGCCCCGTTCAACTTCTCACTAAAGTATGCCACGGGTTTCCCTCCCTGCATGAGAACTGCACCAATACCTACACCTGAAGCATCACATTTAATCTCAAAAGTATTGTTAAAGTTAGGTAAAACAAGCAAAGGAGCATTAGTTAGTTTGTCCTTCAAAGTTTCAAATGCTTCTTGTTGCTCGTTTCCCCACTTGAATGGTGCATTCTTCTTCATCACACTTGTAATAGGGGCGACTAAGGTGCTAAAGTCCTTAACAAACCTCCTATAGAACCCAGCTAAACCATGGACTGATCTTACTTGACCAACATTGGTGGGGGTTGGCCAACCTTTGATGGCTTTGATCTTCTCCTCATCAACTTGTATACCCTGCACAGAAACCACAAAACCAAGGAAAACAAGCTTGTTTGTGCAAAAGGTGCACTTCTTAAGGTTAACATACAACTTCTCAACCCTAAGTACATCTAAAACACATCTCAAATGCTCAATATGTTCCTCTAAGTTGCGGCTATACACAAGTATATCATCAAAATAAAGAACAACAAACTTTCCAATATAAGCTCTTAAAACATGATTCATTAACCTCATGAAAGTACTAGGTGCATTAGTTAATCCAAAAGGCATAACTAACCATTCATACAATCCTAACTTACTTTTAAAAGCAGTGTTCCATTCATCACCCTATTTCATGCGAATTTGATGATATCCACTCTTAAGATCAATCTTTGAAAATAAACAATAACCATGCAATTCATCAAGCATATCATCTAATCTAGGAATAGGGTGACGATACTTACCTGTTATGTTGTTTATTGCCCTGCAATCAACACACATTCTCCAAGTTCCATCCTTCTTAGGAACTAGCAAAATTGGAACAGCACATGGAGAAAGACTCTCGCGCACATAACCCTTTTGAAGTAGCTCTCCAACTTGTTTCTCCAACTCCTTTGTTTCATCAGGATTTGTCCTATAAGCTGGCTTATTTGGAATTTGCGCCCCAGGGATGAAGTCAATTTGATGTTCAATCCCTCTAATTGGTGGCAAACCACTAGGAATCTCCTCAGGACACAAATCTGCATAATCACTCAAAAGAGAAACAATGTTGCTTGGAAGCTCCCATTCCAAGTTGTTAGTAGCAACAAGTGTATTTTTAAGCATAAGCAAGATCTAAACAGAATTATTATTCAAAGCATTCTTAATCTCACTCTTAGTAGCTAACATACACTCTTTAACAACTTTCTTAGAGCTAGTTTTCTTATCAACCAAAACAACCTTGTTTTCAACGCAATTAGAACTAGAATTAACATGCTTTATCTTTTCTTGAGCCCTATATTCAGATTCTAATTTAGCAAAATCATCCCTCAATTTTAATTGATCTTTTAAAGCTTCTTGAGATGATAAAGGAACTAGAGTAAAAGGCTTCTTACCACACAAGAAAGTATACTTATTGGTCTCACCATCATGATGTACCTTGTTGTCAAATTGCCATGGTCGACCAAGTAGTACATGACATGCTTGCATTGGTAGAACATCACACAAAACATCCTCTTTGTACCTGCCCAAAGAAAGAGAAACTAAAACTTGTTTGTTAACCCTAATCTCCTCTCTATCATTGAACCAACCTAAGCTATAGGGTTTTGGGTGTTTGGTAGTGGGTAGTTGCAACTCATTCACCAAGTAAACACTAGCTATGTTTGTACAACTTCCACCATCAATGATCACACTACTAGGCTTCCCATTCGCATAAATCCTAGTATGAAACAAGTTCTCTCTTTGATTGTGCACATCCTCTTTCACATAAGCACTCAAAGTCTTTTTAGCAACCAAACTCTTAAGTGCATAACCCTCATTATCATCATCACTCTCTTCTTGTGCAAACCCCTCCTCTCATCGCCATCACCACTTGAACCCAAGTTGAATTCCTCATATTCACTCACTATCTCACCATGATCATTAAGATACATCACCTTCTTGTTGACACAATCTTTAGCATAATGACCATAACCCTGACACTTAAAACACTTAACATGAGATTTAGAGGAAGAACTAGATGAAGGTTTAGAATCGGATTTAGAACTTACTCCCCTTTGTTGCGCAACCTCCTTCTCCTTGTTGAGAGATTTCTCATCCTTCTTGATTGGAGTTTTCCATGAGTTTGATGCTGAAAATCCCTTCTTGACGCCACTCGTCTTAACTTGCCCCTCGGGCTTCAAGGCTTGTTGTAACAAGTCTTCAACATCATAATATTGTTGCATCTCCACAATATCATGAATCTCTCTATTCAACCCCGCAAGAAACCTAGCCATGGTGGCTTGTGATGGTTCCTCAATTTCTGCCCTAGATATCAACAACATCATCTCTGAGTAGTACTCATCAACACTCTTCGATCCTTGCCTCAAGGTTTGCAAACTTTGGTAAAGGGAATTGATGTAGTAGCTTGGCACAAATCTCTTTCTCATGACACTCTTCAATTCCGCCCAAGTATCTATAGGTTCTCCAAATTTCTTCTCCTTGACTGCACCAATTGATTATACCAATTCAAAGCATTCTCAACAAATTCAAGGATAGCAATTTGTACCTTCTTAGATTTGGCAAAGGGGTGATAATCAAAATACATGTCTAATTTTGACTCCCACTCTAAGTAATCCGAAGGTGTCCCTCTCCCATTGAACTTTGGGATCTTGTATTTGATGTTGTCCTTAGACTCATCTCTTTGTTCACCTCTCCTAGGCCGCAAGTTTTCGTTGTAGGCTTGGCCTCCAAGTTCTTGTTGCCTCAATCTCTCCATTGGATCAATTCTCCTAACAACTTGCCTTTGTTGAGGATGTTGTTGATCCCTTTGCTCATTGTCTTGTGCGGCATTGTTCTCCCTTTGTTGAGGTGGTGGCTCTTGTTGAGCTTTAGCCATGGTTTCCATTCTTGCATCCATGGCATCCAATCTTTGCATGAGTGTTTGTATCATGGTAGCCAAGTCATTGTTTTGATTTGGTACTTCTTGCCTATCTCCCATTGTACCTACACACAAAGAAAAGTTAGTGATCACACCAAAATCATACACCTTTTTATTAGCTTTTTCATATGTTTTTTGAGTGTTTTATACTTGATTATGCCTTATATTGGTTATAATTGTGTTCATAGGTGTTGACAAGAAGAAAAGTGCAAAATCATCAATTTTTTACCTTTGTAGAGCCTTTTTGGATGATTTATGACACAAATACTTTCCAAGGAAGTTTTGGATGAAGAATGAAGCCATTATGTTCGTGATTGAAGAGCTTGAAGAGTCAATTTTATGCTTATCAAAGTCATAAAGTTGATTGCTTGGTGTTTTCAAGGCAAAGGAGCAAAGACAAGTTCAAGCCAAGAAGACATGTCAAGGTGATGAGCTATGACAGCCCATCTGGGTGATCAGGCGAAACACATGGGTCTTCAGACAAACCATGTGGGCACCCAGCTAGAGTCGTGACACTGCCCACCTGGAATCTCAAGCAAACCACATGGGTGCTCAAGGCAACCATGTGGGCGCCCAGGTGGAGTCGGGGTCCTTGTCCCGCGCGCGCCCAGCAGCCAGCGTCGACACTCCCATGTCACTTCCTCTTGAAGCTACTTCAATACTTTCCAAATTTGGCGACAGTTCGGGAAAACGGCCATAACTTTTGATCCAGAGCTCCAAATGAGGCGTATGAAGATGCGTTGGAAAGCTAACTCCAAGAGCTAAAACTTTCATGTTTTGGTCAAAGCCCAGATCTGACGTTTTCATGGAAGAAAATGCCCCTGAAGTCTGCGGACAAAATCTGTTTTGGGCCTGACTTGCGTTTTTGATTAATTGAGCCCATATAATCTATTTGGGTCAGCTTGAAGATATGAAGAACAGCCCAGAACGTCCCTAGGGTTAGTTTAAGTAAGCTATAACTCTAAATTAAACCCTAGGCAGCCCCCTATATATACCATCTTATCCTAGAAACGCTAAGCAATACTTACACACACATAGAACACAACTTTTATACTTAGGATTTGCGGTTTTGAAGAGGAAGCCGCCGCCTCCCTCTTCTCTTCCTATTTTCGTTGTAAGTTTTCCAGCCTCTCATGAATTGGAAACAATCCATGAGTAGGTAAACTCTTATACTTCTTTTCCTTAGGTATTTTTGATCAATGAATCTATGGTGAGACTTTTGTTCTTAATAATTTGGTTTTTCTGTTTGAATATGTTTCTTATCCCTATGCTTCATCTTATGTGTTCATATATTAATTGATTTGGTGCGCAACTTATCTTGAGATTTATGAATGCTATAGTTAGATTCAAGTTGTCTTGAATTGAGTCAATATTGGTCCAAGTGACAGTTGTAATTCTAGGAATTCTAGGTTCAATGGGATTATCAAACCTTATTGAAATCTATAGGCCGAATTGGAAATAGATGTAGATGAGTTTGGTATTGATTTATCATGCATGCGGAAAAGTAGATCTTAATGCTTGCTCTATGATTATTCCCAGGGGGATGCTTGATTAGAAACAATAGAAATTAGTTTTGGCAATGGTGCGAACGAAGTTTTATTAGCATGTTGGAGGGTTGAGCATTCCTCTCCTATACCAATTATTCAAGTGCAGTTGTTTAAGATGTTAAGAGGATTACTTTATTCCAATGAAAATTGATGTCTACGTCTTAGGCTATATATCGATTTGGGGTAATTTATGATTCTTAATTGATTGCAATTTAAGTCAAATTCATGTCTTGTGTCCATGATCCATGATTTATTAGATCAAAATAACTACCTAAAGGAGAAGAACTATGTTTTTAATCCATTGTTTTTCTCAAACTATTTTCTTAATCTTTAGTTTTATTTTATTTCATTGGTTTCTAGTTTAATTTGTCTATTTTGAAAAACCCATAAAAATCCCCTTTGGTAAGACTTTCTTTAGTGTGATTTGGATTTAATTAGTTTCCACCTTCTCTGTGGGATTCGACCCCTACTTGCCCTAGCTATTAGTTATTGGTTTGTGAGGATTTATCTTGTGATTTGATCAACGACCGATCACAAATTTGGCGCCGTTGCCGGGGAAGGAAGGAAGCAACAAGAAGATTGAAACAAATTACTACCTAAGAATTTCTTACCCTTATCTTTTTATTTTTCGTTATTTGTCTTTTTCTTTTATTTTTGTTTATTTTTCTTAGTTACTTTTAATTGCTGAATTTTTCGTTTAAGTTTTTTTTAGGAGTTGTATGCCAAATACAAGGAGTAGTGGTACTAAAAACTTGGAATTCAATCCTGAGCCTGAACGTACACTCTTTACATTAAGGAGGGAGAATTTGACTCGAGAACAAGGAGGAGATTCGTCAACACCAAGTTCTCAATCTAGCTCTCCACGTTCCACCACTTCTTCTTCAACTTTGGAACCACAATCCCCAAGAGAAAACATGGCTGAAGGAGACAACAATGCTAGGACTTTGAGGGAACTTGCTGCCCTAAACGTGGCTACTCAGCGCTTAGCAATTCAATATCCAACCAATGAAGAAAATTTTGAGATCAAGTCTAGATTCATTCAGTTATTGCCAAAATTCCATGGTATGCCTGGAGAAGATCCACATCGACATCTCACTGATTTTCAAATTGTTTGGTCATCCATGAAGATGCAAGGTATTTCTGAGGAGCAATTCAAACTTAGAACTTTTCCTTTTACCCTTATGGATCGTGCAAAGGATTGGTTGTACTACATGCCTAGTGGTTCAATTACTTCTTGGACGAGCTTTAAGAAGATGTTTTTGGAGAAATTCTTTCCCGCTCATAAAGTATCAAGCATAAGAAAAGAGATAAGTGGAATTAAGCAAGCCCAAGGCGAGACAATGTAGGAGTTTTGGGAACGTTTCAACAGACTGTGCTCAAGTTGTCCAAATCATCAGATTCCTGAACAATTGCTTATTCAGTACTTCTATGAAGGTTTATGATTGAGCCAAAAACAACCCTATTTTTATGCCTATTTTACTATGTTTTTAGACCCATTTATGCTTAATTATATGCTATTTTATTAATATTTGTGTTTTTAGTCTTTAAGTGATGTGAAATTGAGAAATTGTTATTTTTCACTACTTTTGGAGCTATTTTGATGACTTTTTACACAGATTTGACCAAAGCAATTTTCAGGATAGATTTGGAGATTCGAAGTTCGTGTTTGAAGACCATTTGAAGATAAATTGGAGACTTGAAGACCATTGAAGATTTATTTCAAGAGGAAGAATTGAAGAATTGGAGATTTAATTGAAGACAAGCCAAGGATAAACCCTTAAGCTTTGGTATTTATGGATAATTTATATGGGAAAATACTCAGCCCATATAAGATATTAATTGGAATTAAAATCCCAATTAATGACTCCTAAATCCAAGGAAATATCCAAATCCCGTAGATTCCCGATTCTAGTCCTAACAGGATTAGGATTCAGGAGCAATTTTGGTAGAAAAATCATAACTTTCTGCTCAGACCTCCTATTGAAGCCCATGAGTACTCGTTGGAAAGCTAACTCCGAGATCTACAGCTTTACTTTGAAGTCCAAGACCCAGTTCTGCTGTTTTCAAGCCCGAAAATGCCGTTGAAGTTTCTGTACGAATTTAGCAAAAATTCAGGATCCTATTTTGACTTGGATTCTACTCTAGGAAGACATTTAATCCAACTTGGAGTCCAAGTTAGACCCTAAACCGTCCTAGACTCCTTTCCAAGTTAGGATTGGAATTCCTAGGGTTAGTTCCACTATAAATTGCCACCTCCTGTATCACAAATCACACACCTTTTACACACCAATTCACAATTATAGTTTTAGATCTATTTTTCTCTTTTAGATCTAGTTTTAGGCAAGGGTGCCGCCACCCCCTATAGCCATAGGGAGGTGCGGCATACCAAGGTTTTTAGCTAGGAGATTTTTGCCCCTTCTAGTCCTGTAAGTACTCTTATGCCGCTAATGGATTTTCCCAAATCCATGAGTAGCTAAATTCTTATACTTTTGATCCTTTGGTGAATTCAATCTATTGATATGGTGAGATTTCTATGCTTATAATTTGGTATTTTATTTTTGATAGATAACATGTTAAACTCTGTTTTATTCCATGACCTTGATTTTTTATTGGTTTATGCGGCCGATAAATTGATAATTTGAGAGATCTATTGCTAAGTCAGGCGGTACAGTAAACCCTCGAGTCTGATTGTTTGGTAGCGAATCGTTGACGACTAACCCTCGCTTCGATGAGTTTCTCATGCCAATGATTGGATTTTATCTGATTGTTGTATGGTTTTATTTGTTAAGCATGTGTGAAAGAACTAATTAATTAGTTGATCTTAATGCTTTGTTGCTTGGTGAATCTTTAAGCCTTAACCGGTACTTGATTTGTTAAGTTAGCAATAGGGGTAATTTAAGCCTTAACCGGTAATCTTATCTAAATAGCATGTTAGGTTTTTCCTAGACCAGTTATCATCAAGGATTTAATATTGAATTCATCTTTTAAATCAAGGACCCAAATTCAATTTGATTGTTTTCTACCATTGGAGAAGAAGTATGCTTTAATTATTGTTTTCTTTCTTATCTGCTATAGACTTAGATTTAATTTACTTTGCTTTGTTTTCTAGTATAATTGTTTTCTGTTTAATTGCTTTCTTTCAACCTCTGTTTTCTGTGTTTTGTTTTGAGATATTTTAAGGATTGTATCTTAGGATAAAGTCTACACCCTTCTCTGTGGGATCGACCCCTACTTGCCCTATCTACTATAGTTAGGATTTTGTGGGGAATTATTTTTATGATTGCTGACGACCGATCAGTTTACTCCCATTTGATAGATCTTCCATAGACTCTGCAAGTGGAGGGGCTTTCATCGACAAAACTCCCACCAATGCTTGGACTTTGATCGAGAACATGGCTGCAAACACACAACAATTTGGTACTCGCGAGAGTTGTGCACAAAGAGATGGAAATATCAAAAGGATCAATGAAGTCTCAACCCATTCCTCTACATTGGAGCAACGTGTTGAAGAGACAAATCAACAAATTGCTTTGCTCACTGATTTGTTCAAATCGAACTTTTCAAGTGTGCCAAAGGTTTGTGGAATTTGTTCATTAGGACATCACACGGATAGGTGCCTTAGTTTGCTCGAAGATGATGTTGAAGAAGTCAATGCTTTAGGAATGCAAGAGGGATTTCAAAGGAAGCAAGAGCCATTTCCAAGAAGCTACAATTCTTATGGGAACCAAGGTACTTAGCAAGCAAGCCCAAACAACTATCCAAGGCCTAATTTTCAGACATCCTCACATTATTCTGAAGGAATGCAACAAATGAAAGAGACTATGGAGATCTTAAGGAAGCAAATAGGTCAATTGGCAAGTGATGTGAGTGAGCTCAAAGCACAAAGCCAAAACAAGATCCCATCTCAACCAAAAGTACCTCCAAAGGAAAATGTGAATGCCATTACCTTAAGAAGTGGAAAGGAGTTGGAAGAACCATATCCAACTAAGCCCAAAATGGATGAAGGGACAAGCAAGAATGAAGATGAGTTGCATGTGCTAGTGGAAGAAGTCAAGATTGAAGATGAAGCTAAGGAAACTTCTGCTGTCAAGCCCAAATTGGATTCAAAGAAGGAGCCTTTCCCAATGAAATTGAAGAGATCAAAGAAAGAAGATGATGGTCAAGACATTTTGGACATTTTTCGAAATGTTGAGGTCAACATCCCACTTCTTGATGCAATTCAACAAGTGCCAAGGTATGCAAAGCTTCTTAAGCAATTGTGTACAAACAAGAAGAGGTTACAAGGTAAGTTAAATGTTGGAGCAACAGTTTCTGCTGTTTTGCAAAAACATTTACATCCTAAATGCAAGGATCCTGGTATGTTTTCAATTACTTGTTCAATTGGAAATAATATCACTGAAAATGCTATTCTTGACTTAGGAGCATCTTTAAGTGTCAAGCCTTATTCTTTCTATCAAACTTTGAATATTGGTCCTTTAAAATACACTGATGTTGTTCTTCAATTGGCTGATGGATCTTTGGTACATCCCAAAGGTGTGCTAGATAATATTTTAATTAAAGTACAACATTTAATTTTTCCTATTGACATTTTTGTTATGGAAATGGAAGGAGAAATTTCAAAGGATCAATGCCCTCTCTTATTAGGAAGACCTTTCCTAAGGACCTCTCACACCAAGATCGATGTTTTCGATGGTTCATTGACAATGGAGTTTGATGGTGATGTTATTCATCCTAAAATTTCATCTAATTTATCTTTGAAGACTAATGATTTTGTTTGTGTAGTGCAAAAGTGGGTAAAGAAAGAGTTAGGTGAAGCATCTTCAACCATGACAAGAGAGCAAATTTCCAAGGGGAGACAAAGGATTGCAAGCTTTCGACAATGCAAGGATGAGAATTTTTACCAAGCTTGGGAAAGATTCAAGAAACTTTGCGCCGATTGTCCTGAACATGCCATACCTCAAGGAATGTTGATCGAATATTTCTATCAAGGATTAGTAGTTGATGATCAAATTCTTGTGGATAGCATCAATGACATACCCTTGTTCGATCGTACTTGTGAAGACGCATACGAAGCATTGGAAGCTTTGACTCAAGCAATTGCACCTCCAAGTTGGAAAAAGAAGAAAGACAAGGAAAAGCTTGGAGAAAGAGGCGAAATTTCCACCAACACGCGTGAAGATGTCAACAAGGATATGAAGGAAGCTCGAGAGAAGTTACTCAAATACGAAGAAGCTATACTTGAACTTTTCAAAGCCATGAGTGACACTCTCAACATCATCGTGGACTTATTGAAGGAGCACACTCAACGTTCCTTCACACATGGAGAATAAGAGTCCTCGAGGATGTCTAGCTAAAGACAATAAATGAAGGCGCTACTTGGGAGGCAACCCAAGAAACTAACATCTATCCTTCTTTTTAATTTCCTTTTTTATTAGTTTTAGATCATTTTGCATTTTCATATTTTAAATTTTCTTTGTAGATTCAAATTTAGGAGCATTACAAGCAAATGGAGACAAGTGGAGGAAGCACACATGAAGATAGCAAATGGAGCATATGCTTTGCAAAAGTAGAGAAGCTTTCTTAATTCCCATTTAATTTCATATGCTTTGATTGTTGATTGATGCATATTGAGATTGATTGTTTACTCCTTGAATTGAATTGTTTTTCATGAGTATCATTGTATATATTATCTCATGTATATCATACATATAGAATCTTAAGTGATAAGAGCCTAAGGTACCTCTTTGATGGTTATCAAGTGGAATTTTTGGTATAAGATAAGTGATCTTGGATTGAAAGATTTTTTGGGAATTTTTGCACAAGTTTGGATAATAGTAAGAGTTGAAGTTGGAAGTAAGTTTGGAAGCAAATATGCAAAGGGAAGCACAAAGGAGCAAAACCCGATTCCAGATGGGCCCCCAGGTAGATTGCCTGTGCACCCACCTCGGAAGCCACAGCCCCCAGCTGCCCTGCACCAAGCCAGCACCAGCACTAGAGCCCGACTCTAGCTGGGCGCCCAGGCAGTTTGTCTGAACCCCCAGCTAGAAAGTCTAAGCACCCAGATGCCGACCACTGAGTTAGGATAGTGCCGACCATCCAAGTGCCAACCCGAGCCTCTCAACTCCCAACAGCCACACCCAAATTCTCACACTATAAATACCTCCATCACCCATCTTCAATTCTCCAACACCCATCTCCAATCCAAAACCCATTTCATTTTTCTTCTATTACCTTTGTTTACAAATTCACTCACTTTAATCATCAATTTCACTACTTCATCACTTACAAATCATTTCTTTCATCTTTTTATCACCCAAAAACACTTACCCATTAGATTATCCAACACCTTTTCCATCAAATTCCTCAAGTTTTCAAATTTTCAAGTTTTGGAGAAGTTGTAGATTTCTTTGGATTTTTGTTTGGAGTCGTTAGAGAGGAGATAAGAGATCATTTTGGAGTTGAGTGAAGAATATTTGAGCATTGGGAAATGCTACATTGGATCTTCAAGAGAGATTTTTCAAGAAACCCTACAAAATTACCTAGTGGCCACCAAGTGTTCGAAAAAATGTCTAGGATAGTGAGAACAAGAGCTTCAACGTCACAAACCCCCATCAAATGAGGAAGATAATGCCGCTCAACCATTCCTTGATGTGACGCCACCAATTTTTATTGACAATGATTGTAGAGAGTGGTATGGAGCAAGGTATAACAATTCTTTCATAATAGAGAAAGTACTTCCAACCAACATTGATCAAGAACTTGGAGTTGGTCCTTTGTTTGTCAATAGAGGATGGGAGTCACTTCTTCAAGTGGATGGATACTACTACCCCGATTTGGTGAAGCAATTTTATGCAAATATGGACAAGGATCGTGATGGACATGAGTACACCATCAACACAATGGTGAAAGGTAAATACATTGTGGTTGATGAGGAATATTTGTGTCAATTGCTTGGCTTGAATAATGAGGGTAGCATGTTCTATTTCACTTATGTTGATGGAGAACAAAAGACCGCTACCGAGAGTACATGGAAAAGGAATGATGCTTTGAGAAGATTTAACATTCCTCTTGGTATGGACAACCAAGGTAATAGGGAAGTAAAGGTCAAATACATGGAACCTAGGGATAGACTTGTGTGTTATTTGCTACATCATAATGTCATTCTTAGGAGTAGTAATAAGCATAAGCTTCGCATTGAAGACTTTTATGTTGTGGATAAGCTTTGTCATGGATTAGGCCGTTGTGATGGAATACCAATGGCTAGGTTCTTGCTCTCTAGGATGTGGGAAGTTGTCAAACCCACCTATGATGATAAGACCTTTGTTTTTCCATTGTTGATTAGCAAGCTTTTGATTAATGAAGGAGTTGAAGTCGATGGTGAATTACGCTTCAACAACGAAGGCAATGTCATCAATGTGAGTTCTTTAAGTCATTTGGGTATTAAGAGGCGAGTCATTGTCAATCGTGCACATTGGTATAATGTACATTGAAGGACTCATGATCAAGGACTTGAACAACCACATGTGGAAGGACAACCACCCTTGGAAGTTGATGAAGAGAATTTCCAAGAGCTACCTATGTGACAATTCCAACAACTTATGGTTCAAGAGATGAGGCAACATAGAAGTGAGATGAGAGCTTACATGGAGCAAATGGAGGAGACCATGCGTGACTACATGGGCCAAAGAAGGCCAAGGAGAGGCCGATGACTCTTATCCTTAGGACACTATATGTTTTGCATTTTTTTCATTCTTATGTTTTGCATTTTATCATGACATTGCATGCATTTTTCTTTTATTTATGTTTTATTTGTGTTTGTCTTATGTTTATTTTGCATCTTATGAAAGACTTAAGTGTTTGGATGCTATGATTGATAATATGTTTGGACTAATTTGCTAAGATTGAGCTTTGACTTTCTTTGTGAATTAATCTCACATGTATTCAATTAATTTTGATTGCCACACTTATTGTGTTTTGGTTGCTAGTGGATGATTATTTGATTTGTCTAGAATTTTGGGTTTTCTTTATAGGTCAAATTTATCATTTTGCCCTTACTTTTCCAAAAATTCCAAAAAGAGATCATTGAATTTTCTGTCAAATTACTAGCACAACACATATTGAGGACAATGTGTCTTTTAAGTGTGGGGGAGGAATTAGTCTATTTGAAAGATCCTATTTTTCTATTTTTCTTATCTTATTGACTAGAGATAAATTTTTCAAAATTTTTGAAGAAAATTGAAATTGATTTTGTATTTCTAATAAGTTTTGATTTAATTTCCATGAGTATAGTCTTGTGTAATATTAATTTGGTTTAAATACAATTGAAAATATTTTTCAAATTTTCTTATGTATAATTTCATTCTTTGATTGAGAAGTGTAATTATAAGGTTTTTCATACTCAAAAATGGTTTGACAAGTGTATTACTTCTAGAACTTGTGTTGAATCTTGTGTACATGTATAGAAGTATGTCATGGATATGTCAAAGACAAAGTGTGGGGGTATGAAGGGTAGCTAAAATCTTTTAAAAAGAAGTGTTTTCATGAAAGAGGAGAAGAGATACTTCTGATCTTTCCATAGTTGTCACTCTTTAATTAAAATATATATAATTAATTAATTAATAAAAAGAAAAGGTTAGTAACCTTAAAAGAGGATTAGAGGCATGGAATGCGGAAGTATTGTCCCTCTGAAAAAAAAAAAGAGTGTTAATAACCTCAAAAGAAAAAAAGGGAGTTAGTAACCCCTAAATCATGAACACTTCTAAGGTTAGTAACCTTGCTTTCTTAAAATGTAGTCACCCTTCTTAAACCCATTCTAATTTTTGATGAATATCCATGATATTACTTTTTCTTTGGAAATAGATGTAAATACAAGCTTATGGTATGTTTTCCTTGTCAAAATCATCAAAGATATGTTGATCTTAGAACTTATATTATTGATTGGAGTGATTTTGTGCATAGTTGATTTGAATCTTATGGTCTTTGTATTTTTACTAACTTATATTGCATTTGATTAGAAAATGTAGATTAAATTCTTAATTTGTTAGAGATACTCTGTTTTCTAAAGTTTGATGTTTCTAGTCAATGTTTTCATAATGTTTGTGGGTGTCGTTCTAGTTAAAAAAACCCTCAGGTGACATGACACCTCCTAAGTACCTCTATCAGTCTTAGGTTGAAATGGCTTGCGTCACGAGCTAAGTGCCGCCGTACACCTACGAAAGTGGAATCAATACATTGCTTAGTTTAGGACTAACTTTTGTTTTCTTAGGATTTTTAGCACTAGTTTTCTAGGGACTAGCAAAGCTTAAGTGTTGGGGGAAATATGATCAGACCAAAATCATACACCTTTTTATTAGCTTTTTCATATGCTTTTTGAGTGTTTTATGCTTGATTATGCCTTATATTGGTTATAATTGTGTTCATAGGTGTTGACAAGAAGAAAAGTGCAAAATCATCAATTTTGTACCTTTGTAGAGCCTTTTTGGATGATTTATGACACAAATACTTTCCAAGGAAGTTTTGGATGAAGAATGAAGCCATTATGTTCGTGATTGAAGAGCTTGAAGAGTCAATTTTATGCTTATCAAAGTCATAAAGTTGATTGCTTGGTGTTTTCAAGGCAAAGGAGCAAAGACAAGTTCAAGGCAAGAAGACATGTCAAGGTGATGAGCTATGACACAGCCCATCTGGGTGATCAGGCGAAACACATGGGTCTTCAGACAAATCATGTGGGCACCCAGCTGGAGTCGTGACACTGCCCACCTGGGTTCTCAAGCAAACCACATGGGTGCTCAAGGCAACCATGTGGGCGCCCAGGTGGAGTCGGGGTTCTTGTCCCGCGCGCTCCCAGCAGCCAGCGTCGACTCTCCCATGTCACTTCCTCTTGAAGCTACTTCAATACTTTCCAGATTTGGCGACAGTTCGGGAAAACAACCATAACTTTTGATCCATAGCTCCAAATGAGGCGTATGAAAATGCGTTGGAAAGCTAACTCCAAGAGCTAAAACTTTCATGTTTTGGTCGAAGCCCAGATCTGACGATTTCATGGACGAAACTGCCCCTGAAGTCTGTGGACAAAATCTGTTTTGGGCCTGACTTGCGTTTTTGATTAATTGAGCCCATATAATCTATTTGGGTCAGCTTGAAGATATGAAGAACAGCCCAGAACGTCCCTAGGGTTAGTTTAAGTCAGCTATAACTCTAAATTAAACCCTAGGCAGCCCCCTATATATACCATCTTATCCTAGAAACCCTAAGCAATACTTACACACACATAGAACACAACTTTTATACTTAGGATTTGCGGTTTTGAAGAGGAGGCCGCCGCCTCCCTCTTCTCTTCCTATTTTCGTTGTAAGTTTTCCAGCCTCTCATGGATTGGAAACAATCCATGAGTAGGTAAACTCTTATACTTCTTTTCCTTAGGTATTTTTGATCAATGAATCTATGGTGAGACTTTTGTTCTTAATAATTTGGTTTTTCTGTTTGAATATGTTTCTTATCCATATGCTTCATCTTATGTGTTCATATTTTGATTGATTTGGTGCGCAACTTATCTTGAGATTTATGAGATTCAAGTTGTCTCGAATTGAGTCAATATTGGTCCAAGTGACAGTTGTAATTCTAGGAATTCTAGGTTCAATGGGATTATCAAACCTTATTGAAATCTATAGGCCGAATTGGAAATAGATGTAGATGAGTTTGGTATTGATTTATCATGGATGCGGAAAAGTAGATCTTAATGCTTGCTCTATGATTCTTCCCAGGGGGATGCTTGATTAGAAACAATAGAAATTAGTTTTGGCAATGGTGCGAACGAAGTTTTATTAGCATGTTGGAGGGTTGAGTATTCCTCTCCTATACCAATTATTCAAGTGGAGTTGTTTAAGATGTTAAGAGGATTACTTTATTCCAATGAAAATTGATGTCTATGTCTTAGGCTATATATCGATTTGGGGTGATTTATGATTCTTAATTGATTGCAATTTAAGTCAAATTCATGTCTTGTGTCCATGATCCATGATTTATTAGATCAAAATAACTACCTAAAGGAGAAGAAGTATGTTTTTAATCCTTTGTTTTTCTCAAACTATTTTCTTAATCTTTAGTTTTATTTTATTTCATTGGTTTCTAGTTTAATTTGTCTATTTTGAAAAACCCATAAAAATCCACTTTGGTAAGACTTTCTTTAGTGTGATTTGGATTTAATTAGTTTCCACCTTCTCTGTGGGATTCGACCCCTACTTGCCCTAGCTATTAGTTATTGGTTTGTGGGGATTTATCTTGTGATTTGATCAACGACCGATCAGTTAGTAATAAAAATCCCTCACAAGTGTGTGTGTGAATTACCTTGTTGTGCTCTCGTGTTTGCACTCAACCTATGGATTGGCGATCCACTACTCTCTTAATGATCTCACAAGATTATGCTTTTTTCTAGCTTCAATAGGCCTAATAAGAGCAAATTGTTAGAGCCTCATTTCTTCTCATGTCCTACCTGAGGAACAAACAATTAAGAGCAATAACTTGAGTGAATCAAAATAAGAGTGATCTTTAAACAATCCAAACAGCCTTTTGTCTCCCAAACTTGCTGCACAAAAGACAATCAACACAAATCAATCAATTCAATCAAATAGAAACCCTATTACCACTTAGATTCAATTTTAAACCACTTGTATCCAATAGGGCTTTAATTCGAAATTCTGCAAAACAAACTTCAATTCATAGCAAAAGCAACCCAAAAATCTCAAACAAACAATCAATTAGGGTTAGATGCAAACAATTGACTCAATTGCTCAAAACAAACCTTAATCCCCAAATTCCCAAATCAAGAATTATGAACCTGAAAAATTTCGATTTCGACACAGAGTTTTTTTTATTTTTTTTCAATATTTTTCCCAGAAAGAACACACTAAAAGAAGTCTAGATCTCAAATTTCAAAGCTTTCCGAGCTCAAACGAAGCTAGAATAAATTTCACAAGAATCTGGTCAAATTTTTTTTTTTTTTGATATTTTGCGATTCAACTACAAGGTATGAGGACTCCAAATCTGAAATTTCAAGTCGATTGGAGTTAAAATGAAACCACAATGAATTTTTGAATTTTCGGAATTTTTGGAAAAAAAGAAGATGAGATTTGCGATGGATGAGTTTTTAATGGATGAGATGTATGAAAAACTTGATGATAGATGAATAGAAGGATAGATTTACCGATTGAAGATGACAACCTATGCTCTGATTACCAATTGATACGAATCTAGTTGTTTTAGATTCAAAATCTAACCTTGAAAATCTATCAAGTCGACTTGAACTCCTCCAACTTCTATATGGGTAGATCGATGACCTTCACAAGGTTATTCCTCCTCTTTCGTCGGCCTTAAGTCTTCAATTAGACCTGCAATTGTTAACTTAAGAACACAAGATTCACAAACAATCAAGAATCTCAACTTAATTGTTTGTTAGGACTCTACAAGATTGAAGAACCCTAAGTTTTGCTCAAACTAGAACAATGAAGCTAAGATAATCAATTTGGGTAAAAACCTCAATTTTATTAATCAACTCAACTTATGTTTACAAGAGGGGGTTGATGCCTTTATATAGGCATAGGGGGGGGGGCACAATACCTAAATCCTATGCCTTATGGGTAAAGGAAAGAGCTAGGAAAGATCCTTCTCCCTTTCCTAATAGGAAATTGAAATAACTAGTCCTATTAAAAGAAGGATTGGACTTAGTCAAACAAGGTCCAACCCAATGTCATCTAAACTAAATAAATAGCTAAATAAAGATAGAATAAAGCCCACAATGGCCAAATTACAACTCTAATGGGCTAATGCTCATCGATTTCAAGTAAGGTACACAACTTGGATTCGATGGGAATATTCCTTTGCATAAGATCTCTAATGCCCTTCAAATGAACTCCGATGGCCTTCAACTCTTCAAGATGAGCTCTAATGAGGCTCAATAATGCTTCCTTGAACCTTTTAGCTCTTGCTCTTGTCATTGGGCCTAATGGCATCTTCAATGGATCAAATGGTATCTTAGACAACTCTGATGAGCTTGAAACTTCTTTGTGCGCATCCCTAGCATCTTCAAGCTTCTCCAAGCCTCCTTGCCGCATATGCTCACCTTTTCCATGATCTTCATTGAGTTCTTCAAGACCATGATAAGCCCTTGGCGCATCAGAATTGGTGATAATTCATTATGAATATGTCGACTTGATTGATGTATGTATGATTGGATGGATTTGATTTGATGATATAATCTCTTTGATAAACAAGTTTTCATGCTAACCCTGAATTTGTTGTTTAGATTTCTATAGTTCAACTTGTTAAGTTGTTGGCCTTAATAGGAGGAATTATAGTGATTATTGCTAGATTAGATTTGATGAATAGCTAGTAATTGAATCTAATTGTAAGTAGTAAGATTTGATATATTCAATGAATAACTAGTAATTGAAGTATTAAATTGGGTTAAGTATTGATCTTATGCTGTGGTGAATAACTAGTAATCATTAGCATATGTTTGATTTATTTATTGATCTTAATGCTTTATTGATTGCATTAATTGATGAATAACTAGTAGCTAATTTTGGTAATTGATAAAGGATGTTTGATTAGGAATAACTAGTACTAATCTGATTTATAATTGATTATGAAATTAGGATGAAGAAGAATAACTAGTGTCCTGATTCCTTGCCAAAGACATGTTTATGGTGCTTATAAATTGATATGTTTTGATCTATGATTTATAGGGTTTATAATTAATTTATGCTTAAGTGGGGATAAAAGGGGAAGTATTGTCTTTATATTATTGTTTTCTATTTAATTGCTTTTGTGACAACCCAATTACTTTCTTATAATCTGTTGCTTTTAATTTGTTTTCTTTCTTAGTTATTCTGAAACAGTTAGTTCAGACTGAGTTCTCTCTGTGGGATCGACCCTGACTTGCGCTATCTACCTGTTAGAAAAGAGTTTGTTCGGTTTTTATTTTATGATTGTTTGATGACAGCGATCATTGGCTAAAGTCGATGAGCAAGGAGTAGAGTGCCCAATCTATTACATCAGCCGAGTACTGCAGGAACCTGAGAAGAAATATCCTAAGATCGAGAGGATGTGGTTGGCATTGATCTATGCTTTCCAGAAGTTGAGGCACTATTTTCTGGCTCATGAAATCCACTTGATGACTAAGCCCAATCCAATTCGCTACCTGCTAGCAAAGCCAACTCTGTCAGGAAGATTGGCCAACTAGTTGCTGCAATTGTCGCAGTATTCTATTTCCTGCTACAATCCTTCTACCATCAAAGGACATGTTGTAGCATATTTTCTTGCTCAATTCCCAAGCGATGACATTGCCACTCATTCAGAAAAGATTCCAGGAATGGAAGAGCAAGCCGCTGCTGTAGAGCCGGTGCAATTCCACACATTATACTTTGATGGGTCCTCTTCGGCATAAGGAGGAGGCGTTGGTATTGTGATATTGGACGAGAAGGCTTAATCATTTACCTCGTCATACAAGCTCGACTTTCCATGCTCAAACAATGTTGTTGAATATGAGGCCTACCTCATCGGTCTCTTGGCTGCCAAAGAAAAGGGAATCAAGCATTTGAGAGTCAAAGGCGATTCCAACTTGGTGATCAGCCAAGTGAATGGGGATTTCGCACTCAAAGAGCCCACTTGGGCACCTTACAGAGCCATGGCATAAGAGCTAGAAAAGTCATTTAAGACTTTTGAAATTGTTCATGTACAGAGAGGGGAGAACCGATATGCTAATTCTCTAGCCACCTAGGGATCTAAACTCATTTTCTCAGGCAATTCCGCTCAGTTTGAGGTGGTCAGACGAGAGTCCCCAATCACAGACTTGCCCAAGCAAGGGCCCACAGCTGAGAAAGAAGATTGGAGAAGTCCCATCAGAAAAGCTTTACTTTCTGACGATTCCCCATTGATCAAGGAGCTCAAAGATTATACTTTGATCAATGGGGACCTGTATCGCCGAATGCTAGGAGGAATTCTTGCACGATGTGTTGAGAAAGAAGAGGCAGATCTTATCCTCAAGGAAACTCATGAGAAATCCTGTGGCGTAGCTCCTGAAATCAGCCTCTATCGAAGATTGCAAAGACTTGGCTATTTTTGGCCAAATATGAAGAAGCAAGCTGCTGTTGTGCAGTAGGGATGTGAGAATTGCAGTCCAATGTTCAAGGAAAAAGAATGCCTTGCCTTAGATGCTGCTGGAGATTGGCGCCAGCCGGTCTTGGATTTCTTAATTCATGGTGTCCTGCCGGGGGACACAAAGAAGGTTTATGCTCTAGAGAGATCTGCAGCAAGGTTTTTTGTTTATAACGGCATTCTGTTCAGAAAAGGGTTCACCGGAGAACCGTTGACGTGCTTATCTGCTGAAGAGGCCACCAAGGTCATGGCAAAAATTCACTCTGGTGATTGTGGAGAACATCAAGGCAGGAAAAATCTCTACCAACAACTGATATCATGCGGGTACTATTGGCCTCAAATGTAAAAGGAATCCAAAGAGCATGTGAAGAAATGCTCAACATGCCAATTCCATGGGGGACTCATTCACATTCATCCCTCGTCCCTGTAAGACATGCGAACTCCTTGGCCCTTCCACACTTCGGGGCTAGATTTGATTGGTCCAATCCATCCCACATCTGATGGCAAGATATTGATTCTTGTAGCAATTGAGTATTTCACAAAATGGGTAAAGGCATAAGCTTTGGGAAAAGCAACTGGTCCTATTGTAGTTCGATTCATCAAAGAATCAACCATTTGCAGATTTGGTGTTCCCCACAGAATCATCACCGACATTGGCACTCCATTTGTGAATCAGTACGTCGGCAAACTCTTAGATGATTATGAGATCAGGCATCAGAGGTCAACGGCCTACTACCCACAAGGAAATGGCCAAGCCGAAGCAACAAACAAAGTGTTGCTCAAGATCTTGAGCAAAATGGTGTATGAGTACAAGAAAGGCTGGACCACCCACTTACTTGATGCTTTATGGGCTTAACTTGTCCATCCCAGATCCTCTACTGGTTTCTCTCCTTACTCCTTAGTTTATGGTGCTGAAGCTATCATGCCGATCGAAATTGTCAAGCCAACAGCAAGGGTCTTAGCCTCCACTGATTTGGACAGCTCATTTGTCATTTGTGGAGGGCAGAGATTAGTTGAGCTTGAGGTTGTGGACAAGATCAGAGAACAGGCCAAGGCAAACATGCAAAGATATCAAGAGTCCATGGCGAAGACTTATGGCAGAAAGGTCAAGCCTAGATTTTTCGTGGCAGGACAGCTGGTGCTCAAGGCAGATGATCACGTGAGAGGAAAATTTCCTCGCCCCACCAAATTTTCCCCAGTGGAGTCACCAAGCTGTCGAAATGTTCAGGTATGGGGAACCCTGCCGAAACGACTGAAAAGGAGGAGTAGCCACTAATCAAAATTCTAAGGTGTGATTAGTCACCTAATGACCTCCTAAGCCTAGTTACATCCAAAGCTTGGCAATGGACCCACTACACTTAAAGTCCGGTCTTACAACCTAAGCCTAAGTTCAGGAGTCTGTTACATTTGGGGAAGGATCAGCACCCTTAAATGCCCGTCAAACGACGGTACCTCTAGTCTAAACTAAATCTAATGGGTCTAACACTAAACGGTTACTTTTATCTTTGATTATCAGAATGGATTATAAAAGAAAAAAGAAAATTCATTTTTAAAACAATACCGAAAATTCAAAGAATGTAACCGAACGACCGTCGATCAATTCCTTTTCCAATTCTCTTTCACTGTTTGTTCTCTTGTTGATCCTTTTCTCTTCGAAAAAGAAATTTTGAAAATGCTATGAGCAAACCCTTTATTTTTGTTCTTAAAGTCTTTTATTTTGCTTTGAAAAAAACTTCCATTTCAGTCTTCCTAGCATTGGTGAGAAAATCTTCTTTTCTTATTGTTTTGGAAAGCCTTTTCCATCTTTTATTGATATTCTAACCCTGAAGCTAAGTCTGATTTGAATTTGAAAACTTTTGTTTAAATCTTAAAACACTTGATTACCAATTTTAATTCATTTTGAAAGCTGAATAAGAGAACACTTACTTTTGTATAATCTTAAACAGAAAAGAAAGAATAAATGTAGATGATGCATGAACTGGCATATTTTAATATGATCAGTAAACAGCGATATACTTGAAATTAACCCGAGACCCTTCCCACGCATTATGTGGGTACCTCGGGGATAAACCAATCTCGGAGCAGGGACCAAGAATTCGTACCCGAGTACATTTACTTGGGACCCACCCGTCATCGTAAAAGACGGTTGCTTACTGATTCTTATTTAGCTAACTCGCATGAATGACAATTAAAATGCATGAAAGATCATTTTTCAATTACATGCATTAACACAAGTCTACACAAAGTCAACTCCATAAACCCTTCCCATGCATTATGGGGCTATTTACAAGAGAGACCGGTCTAGAAGGAACTCCCAGAAATTCGTACTCGAGTACATTTATCTGAAAGGTCCTTCATCTCGGCAAAAGACGAATGTTAATGCACTATGAACGTAGCAAGGTGACATATAACATGTACTACATGAATGCACATGGTTGGCCTCTACTTTATCACTACACTAATTACAAAATTATTACAAATCTCGAGGGCTTAATTAAGCCGATAACTTAAATAACAAATGACTTAAAGAAATGAAAGCCTAAGGGTCAAATTGGACAGACTGGGGACATTTCTGCACATCAAGTAGAAGATTAGCAAAATTCAGGAGCCAAAAAGCACAAATTAAATACCAATAATATAAATTATAGAAATGAGACTACAAGACTACATTAATCAAAAATACCCAAATTCGACCTAAGTCTAATATATTTTAATCTAATTACAAAAATTGACTTACTTCGACCATGACTAATCAAACTCTAGTACAAACCCACAAAAATTAACCAACTTTAAATTAATTTATCCCAATTACCTTAAATTTTATCAACATTTCAATTTAAACATATCAAATATGAAATTAATCTAACCAAAGTGTAATCAAACTATCAATGTACCTGAACCTTAATCCTTTGCTAGTAACAGAATATAATTTTCACATTTTTTGAGTAAAAATCCAAACCTTGGATTAAAAAAAAGCTTTAAACAATCCTCAAAATTATCAATTATCAAGCTAATATCTTTAAGCTTAAATTTATCATTTACAAATTAAAATTACCAAAAATATAAATCTAAGCCATAAATTACTAAAAAGAATAATATGCAAGCCCTAAATTGACTACCACAGCAAAAAAAAAGCTCAAATTGCATAAAATTAAAGTTAAATAAAGCGGCAGGGACCAAATCGAAGGCAGCAAAAAACTCACTTGTTATTGCCGCAAATTACCACACTCAAAACGGCGTCGTTTCCTCATTGTGTATAAAAGCTCCTTTTCTCTCTTCCTCCTTCAGACTTCATCTTCTTCCTCTAACCCTAGCCAAAACCCTAATTCCCTTCTTTACTATACCAACGCCGCCCGCCAACCGGCAACGCCACCTCCCTTGGCCCTTACCTCGCCGCCATCTCCAATGCCCTTTGTCGCCACCAAAGACCCTCGCTTCTTCTTCTTCTTCCCCGAGTCTCCCTCTCTCCAACCTCAAACAACCGTTGATCAATTCTCCTCCCTTTGCCACAGTTTCAGCCCAAAAGCCCCAGAAATGACCGGCGTCCTCCTCCGGTCAAAAACCCCAACCTTATTTCTCTAATAACTACTTGAAACCCCCTTGAATCTAAACCAAACCGACTTGAAAGACTACCTCCGATTCCGCCATTCTAACCATAAGAGGAACCTCGATTTTTGGTGTGTTATCCTACCCTTTAATCTTAGCCACTCCACTGTCTGGATCTTTCCATATCCACCCCAACACCGAATCCCAAGCTTTAACTTGAACCCTAAATTGTCTCTATTGAGATTTCAGATGGAAGATCCGAGAAAAAGAATCCCCAAAGGAGGAAAAAGAATTCGTGTCAGGTAGAGGAAAGGGTAAGTTTTTTTGGTATTTTCTGTTGTTTTTTTTCTTCGGTTTGATTACTAATGAATTGGGTTTTCCTTGTAGAACTATCAAACTAGCTAGGTTTTTTTTTTTCTTTTTTTTTAGTAAAAGAGAGTATATACTTTAGAGAATGAAGAGAGAGAGAGAGCCGTGTGTTTTTCCCATTCCAGTGAGTCTTGAGAGAAAAGCTCAGAGTTTTGATCTCAGAGAGAGATTCTAAAATGAAGAGCCAGGATCAAATTCTTGTGTGAAGAGAGAGAAATGATTGTTCGATGGAGAGAGAGAGAGCCATAGAGAGTGAGACTGAATTCATAGAGAAAAAGAGAGAATCCCATATCAGAGAGAGACTGCCTCCATCCAAGAAAGAGATTCATTCCCCCTTCCTCTCAGAATTTCTTCTCCTCCCCCTTTTTAGCTAACCAATTTTGTCCCTTAGTGCTAGGTCCCTTCGGTTGCAAATGGGATAAGGAAGGGAGAAATCTGAGCTGGCTGATGAGCTGGAGAAATTCTGTTGCCCAAGTGATCTCTGCTTCTAACTGATCCACTGAACTTCTTTGTGCCATTATCTATTGTTTGATGACTATTTTGTCTGTGTTTAATCATTTGCCACTGATATTCTTGACCCTTAGTGCACTTGCTTCGTTGACCTTGATCAGGTGGCTTTGCTGCATTGAGTTATTTGAGTCCCTGTACACACTGTATCTGCTTCCATATTGCCATATCACAGTTCAATCATGTGCCATGATCTACTTTAGCTATATTTCACTTGTCTGCATTCTAAAGGTCTTTTGATTTAGTGGACATGTGCCAATCTGTTTCATTTATCCCAATCTTGATGGTTTGATGCATTGAAAGGCACTTGAGTGCATTTGGTTCCTGGTATAACTGCCTTGTTGTTCGTCTACAGTTAACTGTGATCATTTCCGTATGCATATTAGCATGCCTCCCTCAGCTCACATTTATTTTGCCCATTGACTGTGAAAATAAAATATCAATACCAACCATATTTATCTGCAGAAAAATGTTAGTACTAAAAACACAATAGAATGTGGATATGTTATACTAAGGCTTATCCCATGCTTGCTAGCTAAAATGCATTGTACCTATGTGACCATGTATGCTCAAATGTCTAGTGCTATTATAATGCTGAATAAGATGACACGAGTACTAATCATGCTGAAATGAAATGTTGACATGTGAAGCAAAAAAGGCACATGATTATGGAATGTCTATCCAAACAAGGTAGAAGAATATGCAAATGGAATGGTCACCTTTAGCCTATCAAAGCTTCTGTCTTACTCCTTTTTGTTATGTACTTTTCTCTTTTTTTTTTGTCTTGTACTTAGTGAATATTTGCACTTGTATTTACACATTTTTTTTTTGGAGTTTTGTAAGAAATAACAATGAGTAAGTTGCTTTCTTATGCTAATGATCTAATTAAGGTAAAACATGCATGGTTATGAATGAAGGGTAAATATGTGCTCAATCTAAATATACATGACCTTATTAACGGAAGATGATTGTGCGAAATGAGAAAAAGACAGATATGGACAACAAATATGCTTGCTGATGCTTGCTGAGAACACTTTTTGCACATGTCAAATGTAAAATGAAAGTCATTTTTTAATATTTTTGTAACTTGCATGGGTATGAATGTAATTTCCTTTTTTATATATTTTTTTATTTTTCCTGTTTTTATCATAATAACAATGCCATAATGAATTAGTTAATAACTAATGAAAATGCAAATCCCACTTATGGAATGTCTAACTAATTGCTAAACTATAAATTGAGGGTTAATTAATCAATGAACTAAATTAAGCTTAAGCTACATGATTAAAATTACTAAATGAAGCTAAGACATGAAATATGTAATAATGCCAAAGGCTCATACTAGGATTTTTTTTGGGTTTTTCAAATGCAATCTAGATGACTAAAATGAATAAGCTAATCTAAATTAAAAGTGGACTTAAAATGACCAAAATGCCCCTGAACATGCAAATGACCAGAATGCCTCTTAGTGTAAAAATGACCAAAATGCCCCCTAGGATACCCTAATGCCAATTAAGAAATAAATTGATTTAAATTGAAAGGATATGGACAAAAATGGGTGTCTACAGCCAAGACTTATGGCAGAAAGGTCAAGCCTAGATCTTTCGTGGCAGGACAGATGGTGCTCAAGGCAGATGATCACGTGAGAAGAAGTTTTCTTCGCCCCTCCAAATTTGCTCCAATTTGGAGTTGGCCTTAAATCATGCCGGAAGCCTTTGACAGTGGGTATTTTGAGATCATGAAGCCCATTGAGCCAAACTGGTATGAGTTAGTTAACGCCAAATGGCTTAAGTCCTACCATTGCTGAAATTCACACTATTTACTTAGGGGTAGGCCTCTCTAATTAACCCATAGGATTTTGTGAATCCTTTGTATTTGGGTCTTTTTGATTATTATCTAAATAAATAGAGAGCTTTTCATCATAGCAGGAAAATATACCTAACAAACACACAAATCCTGCTATAGCAAATAAAGGCACTACGCCAAAAATCCATACACAAAAGATACTTAGAATGTTATCTCAAATAAATACCCAAATACCAAATACTCAAATACTCAAATAGCCATAGAATTCTTTAAGATTACAAACTGGCCAGCTCAGGGCCATCCCTTAGGGGAAAGTAAAGCCAGCAGTCTTGTTGCGTTTGTGAAGAAAGGCAGGAATGCAGTCACTATTCTTGACATCATCGAGCTTCTTCTTCTGCTCAGCCTCCACTGCCTCGACTGTCTTCTTCAAAAGGGCCACACACTCTTCACACTACTTCAGCTCTTCCTTCAGCTTGTTGAGCTCCAAAGCACCTGCCTTATTCTCCTCCACTTCGGAAGAAGAGTAAGCCTCACGACCACAAAGAGCTTGGGCCAAGAAATAGACATGGTCCAAGAAGCGATCCACAGGGAAGCCCTGCTTGCTAGCCTCTCTAAAGACATCTCTCTAGTCGAAAAGCAAAGACTCTGTGAGATCGCTTATCTTTGTCTTCTCCATCTTGTACAATGCGTGACAAAAGACCCCAAAGCAACAATGAAGTTTTCCCAATGTTCAATCATGGCGGGAACCATAACGGGCCTAGTTGCAGTACCCACCAACCTGAAGATCCTGCCACCTTGGAATCTGTCTACCTGGAACTCAGTCAGAAACCTCCTGATGGCTACCTCCCAAGCATCGGCAGGGAAAACAAAAATGGGAATCCCCTGATAGAATCCAAACTGCCTCAAAGTCAACTGGGGGTTGTAATTTGTAACACCCCATGTTCCACTCAAAGACAGATACGATATCATAAACGGAGTAAAGTTGATGATAGCCTCCACTCGAGGAATATCAGAAGCTACAACAGTCACTTCATGAAAATTCGAATCTGAAGCAACAACAAGCTGCTCACTCAAGGGAGGAACCAAAATGTGCGAAGGGATGGAAGGCAAGTTCGAAAAGCGAGTGTATGGCTTGAAGAGGAAAGTAACATGAGTATCAAACACTGAATGGACTCTCAGCTCAAAACGGGGCTTCTTGTTCACCCAACCACAGATTCTGGGATACTTGGCACAAGGATAACAATCAAACTCCCATTTGAAGTTGTAGTTATTGCCAATTGTCTCCTTAACAGCAAACTCTGGAGCCAATTTGGGATAATGCTCCCAAATGAAAGTCTATAGTAGTGGTGTGCTGGTGAAAGTCTCGATCGTGTAACGACCAACACCTTGAAGCTCATCCACACGGAATGTGTCCAAATGATGGTAGAGAGTCCCTAAATCCAAAGAGGCTAAAGGCACGGAATGGCCGCAGGAAATTTTTACAGCAAGATGAGCAAGCTTAGTCATAACTCTGTTATAAGGGTACCCTCCAAAGACGAACCTACTCAGCCACACCAAGATCAGGGCGGCCCTTCTCACTTCAATGTCCCACTCATCCCCAACATTTTTGACATGGTCTATCAAAGTTGAGTACAGCATGAAGTGCTCACCATGCCACCTCTTCTTCTTATATAGCTTGGGGACACTAAGGTTCTCCAAGAGGCCGGTCAAGATCCTAGTTTCCTACGGAGATGACTTGATGAAGCGAGGATCGATGTCACAAGTAATAGGAAGCAGAGTTGCGGCGGCAACATTCTCAAGAGTCACATTGATCTCACCGAAAGCTATAACGAAGGTGTGATGGCCCAGGTGCCATCTACGAGCAAGAAAACCAATGAGCTCAGGATCAACAAATAAGGAGTATCGACGTGGGAGGGAAAGGGCATCGAAAACGTGAGCCTTCTTCATCAACACTCGAAAATTTGGATCTGAAAGCTCTCGAGCAACCCACTTGACCTAAGAGTCGATGTCTCGAAGGGTCCCGCAAGATAAAGTTGTAACCAAGGGAGCAACAGTAAAATCTCCCCTGTGGGTGTAAGACAAAGATGTCAAGCTGGCGTCCAAGACAGGGTGATCCGCTCTTTCCGCCGTATATTCATCAATCAAGTTGTATTTGCCCTTCCGAACTATGCAGATCCGGAGGTGTTTCCTTCTCAAACTGCAATAGTTCATCATCAACCTCGACCCAAGCATCATATAATAACCCTAGGACCTCCCCTTGTTTTTGCTTTTTCCTCTCTCTTTGAGTGGAAGTGGCTGAAAAAGGGGCAAGAAAACCAAAAAGGGTTACAATCACAAGGATCGATGTGAGGTGGTGACTTTCTCATCACAAAGAAAAAAGTAAAGGAAGGAGGAGAGTAAAATCTATGGCCAGAAAAGGGAAAGAAGTCATACCCATCATGTGCAAACGATCAAAAGCAATGCCGGAAGGGAAGTTTCCAATTCAAACACAGTGTCTGCAACACATAGTCACATGAACAAAGGCAACAATGCGACTCTAAAGGAGTCGATGGAAGCAAAAATCACAAAGGAAGGGAAGTACAAACCTTTCTCCAATGATCAGAGAGCAAGCCGAAGACAATAAGTCACGGTGGAAGCTCAACGGAAAAGAAGAAAGATGAAACACGGTGGAAAGAGAAGAGAAAAAATTGAAGTTGTAGAAGAAAACCAAAAGTCTTTCAAAAGTTCAAAGGCCAGAAGAATGAGGCCAATCAACGGCAAAGGGCACAATAAATAATGGAGGCAGCCCGTCAATCAAAACTGACAAAAAAAAATGAAAAGGCACCGGTAAAAGAGGTGTCTGCCCAGCAGTTTTATCCCAACATGAAGTCTTCCCCAAAAAGAAACTCTTTCCACGCTACGAGGAACCCACGAAAAAAGTACCTTTTCACACATCATTAAAATAGAACTTGCGGAGCTCAAAGTACAGTAGACGCGCCGTACACTGTACACGATATTACAAGTGCAGTACACGCGCCGTTAACTATCCTACGTGGCTATTAAGTCTTAAAAGGGTCCCACATGGCTTCTTCAATCAGTCTTGTAAATATGTAAAAAGAAAAACAAATAATTAAGTCTACTATTATACTCCATTTTATTCTTTAAAGGGTTTGATGATGTGTCATTCTTTCATTTGTTAAAAAAAATAAAATAAGTAAATAATTTCTAAAAATTATCATTTTATTGATAATTTGTTAAATGGAAAAGGAACTGGAAAAGTAAAAAAAAAAAGAATATATTAATTTCTGAAATTTGTGAAATTAAAAATAAAATTACAGAATTAAATAAAAATCACAAACACACTTTAAAGTCTTCTTTTTACTTTTCCAGGATCAAACCAACTTAAAAAAAAAAATTATCAAAACATGATGTTGAAGTAAAATCGGTGTCCATGCCCATTCACCATCAAAACCTCCAAATTTCTTCAAATCCACTTCTGCTATTCTCTTTGTGGTTTACTGCTCGACAAATATTCCATCAGATGAGAAAACTAAAATCCGAAATCCATGAGAAGCTGGATACATTTATGAAACAAAACAAGTTGTCTCATGTGGATAATAGAAGAAAGCTTAAAGTGCTTGATCCTATTTTTCTTTATGTCCTAGTTCCAGATCTGCCAAAATGGTAAGTGGTCTACATAATGCTCACTAAATGACTAGCTATAGCATAACAACAGGGCATTCCATTACCCTTTTGTGTTTTTGGTATTGCAGAGAATTTGTAGAAGTGAACAATGAAGATAAAGGAAGATGAACAATGAAAAACAGTCGCTGTGCATACCCATTCAACACCAAAACCTCCAATTAAATTATCAATCGATTCCATATGCTTAAACCCAACCTATTAGCCCTACGTCATGCACTTTGCTACTTGCTAGCAATTCTGCCCAACCTTACCCATTTCCACCCCACTTTTCTAACGATTCCTTGCGACCCAAAACACTCCAATAAATGCCAAAGTTTTTCTTCACCACTGCAAAGTTAATATGCCCAACACCAAATTGGAATAGGGGCTTTGGAAATGAAAGTGGGGTTTTTAGTTCTAGGGTTGATTTCATCAAATTCGAAGATGGGCTTTGGAAACGAGAGTGGGAAGACTGATATAAGTTGGATTAGGGGCCTTCCCGGCGGCGGAGACGCCAAGATTTGGAGAATTATGGCTCGGTTAGGCTTTGAAAAAAATAAGGCTCGGTTTTGGAGAAGAGAAAAAGAAGAGAAAGGGAATAAGAAAAGAGAAAGAATAGAGAAAAGGGGGCTGATGGTGGCTGCGGAAGAAGGGAGCAAGCGTCGCTGGTAAGGGGAGTTAGGGTTTCGGGTTGTGAAGAAGAAGAAAAATAAGAGAGAAGGAAAAATAGGTATATTATTATTTAAATAAATTAATTATATTTTTTTAAATCCTAAAATATATATTAAATGCCATGTCATAATTCTAAATCGCGCTTAACGGTGCGTGCTTTGCACATGCCTAACACTGTCAGAATAAGCCCCGATTTGAGCAGTCCCGAAAACGTTTGTCCCCATTTTGTTACAATTGAAACGTTTGGCCCCAAATCGAGCATCGCGGCAAACGTTTGGCCCCAAATTGAGCATTTTGCCCTCAAGTTCCTACTACAACACGGAACTCTCCCTCAAAGGGGGCTAAATGTTAGGGGCCAAAACCGGGAGGGCCCAATTCCACAAAGCCTCTTCAAACACACTCAAAGGTTGGGCCAATTCATCTCCTACTCACACATATTCTCTTTGTCCAAACGAAACACACACACAAATATTGGGAGAATGGGACCACATATACCTTATGCACACAAAAGGCCCATTCATCTTACCCAATAACCATAGTCCCTAAACACATTTATAACACAGGGGAAACTGTCTTTCTAAAGTCCTCAAGCACATTTATAACACAGAGGCATATATATCAAAGTCCCCAAACACAATTATAACACAAGGGCAATTCTTCCTAAAAGTCCTCAAGCACATTTATAACACAAAGGCATCCATATCAAAGTCCCCAAGCACAATTATAACACAGGGGCATCTCTCTCTCTCTCAAAGTCCTCAAGCGTATTTATAACACAGAGGCATCTATATCAAAGTCCCTAAACACATGTAACACAAGGGCAATTTTCTCTACATGGCAAAGGTCCATAACATATGTAACACATTGGACCTTGCCATCCAATTACTCCCTTATACAAAGCAATGGCCCATATATATATAACATTGGGCCTTGCTATTTCACTATTCTTTTTCAGACCCAAAAAGCACAAAACGTTGGGGCCTTGCCACCTCAGCAACCAGCCAAAAGGCATGAAGACAAGAAGCACAAAATCCCAGTCTCCTACTGCAACATGTCAGACTTTCCTACTGCGGAAAGCATCTAAGGGAAGAATTTCACTCAATTCAAATTTCTCTTTATTTATCTACTTATGGCAGAAGATTAGTGCTAATTAATCCTCATCACAAAACTAATCGTGGACCAAACCCACGACGGGCAACAAATTGGGAGTTGTGGCTTGGCGGAAAAAGAGGAAGGAATCTTCCTTGATTACCATTCTTCGAGGGAGCAGCCATGCTTTGTGGCTGGCCTTTGACACAAAAAGGGTAATCAAGGGCTGCAAAAAGTGGAATCCAAAAGGCTAATTTGACTTTGGGGGAATCTCACTCCTGATGAGGAAAACGAGGTGTCGATAACGATATTTGCTTTGTAATGAACGAGACTAATTTCAAGGGATGGAAAGAGCCAATTGTTACCACCCTCAAATCGGAAGGTTCTCTCTGCCATGGGGAAAAGATGCCCACTCCACTGATTTGATTCCAAGTCAGAAAGAAATCCAAGCCGACGAACTATTGGGCAAAGATTTTCCGACCGGGCAAAAAGAAGGCTATAAAAGGAGACCTCCAGCATCAGAAATGGCACCATACATCAGTTTTCACATATCAGTCTTCATATATCACATATCATCACACTTCATACCAGATTTCATCACAGCCATTTCTCATCACCCACTCAAGAGCAACAAGAAGATTAGTCTCGTTTCTCCAAAACATTGTTTTCCTCCCATCGTCACTAGCTCATTTTCGATTCCATTGTTCTCACTGGATTCCTTTTTCTTTCTTCCAAATCCCACCTTCAATTTCTTACACACAAGTTCTGAAACTTAATGAGAAGTTTTCCAATTTATTTTATACAAGAAAATATGTTATTTGCTGTTATTGTTCTTCTTTTTCATCCTCCTCAGTTCTTTTTCTTAAAAGGTTGAATCTACTCTTCTCCTGCCATACGAACGATTCCTTGAGCAGTAGATTTCGCTTGTAAATCTCAGGCTCCATCTTGTAAAACCCGATTTCTCTTCTGGGAAATTTGGGCTTGGCTTGAATCCAATAGCAAGCCGCACTAGGCCTTACAAATCACACAAAAAGGCTGCCACAAAAGTTACATATTTCAGTCAAAATGGGTTAATTTTATCTTATTTTTGTTGTTCAAGTTCATTTCATATTGTTGATCAATATTTTTTTTTGAGTAAAATGATTCAAATTCATTGAGGAAAGTCAGGATCACAAACGTCAGAAGGTAACCTTCTGCTCCACACATGGTCAATACCCATATGAGCTAACCTATGTGCCAATCTATTGGCTTCTGTATTGACAAAGACAACCTTACACAAGTCAAAAAGAGAAATCAACTTCCAAATTTCATATACTAAACTACCACCCTCCCGTCGTACTAGACCCTTTCTCATGATTTCATTAACTACGATAAGGGAATCACTTTCAATAATATAACTTGTAATATCGTTCTCCAAAGCCATCTCAAAAGCAAAGAGAATAGCATATACCTCGGCAAAAAGAGAACTAGCCACAAATATCATTGTTCTTGAAGCACTGGACATAATACTTCCACTAGCATCTCGGATTACTACCCCCAATCATGCTTCCAACGTATCAGAATTAAAAGCCGAATCTGATTTTATCTTCATAACCCCCAAAGGAGGAGGCTCCCAAAGTACTTGACGTGGAAGATGATTTATTGGTCTTGTTGGTTGAGGCAATTCTTCAAACTGTTGTACTAACTTCAACACCGCAACAACCAAAGCTTGAGGAGAACTACAAGTCTGATTATACAAGCACTTGTTGCGATTATGCCAAATCGACCAGAGAGAATAACAAACCTTCTCCATCTGACCTACTTACTTTGTCTTTGCAATAAATTCAACCCAAAAGTCAGAGGAAGAATCCCATTGATCCACCCAAGGACGGACCCATGGACATAGTTCCTCCCAAACATGATTAGAAAAAGTATAGTGGAAGAAGATATGAACCAGGGATGATTCACTCTCCCCACAAACTTCACAAGCATCATCCGTTGGAACACCTCTCTATCGCAAAGCTAATTTTAATGGTATAATCCTCCAGCACAGCCGCCACATAAAGTAACGAACCTTGGGCATAATTCGTGAAGACCAAATAGAATTCCAAACTGGACTCCGATTAGTCTCCGATAATACTCCTCTGCCCAATTCCAGACGAGCCACCACATATGCAGATCGAACACTGAGATCCCAAGTGCAGCATCGTTCCAAATCAAACAATCATCTTGTGGGAACCGTGGGATTGGTATACACAGAATTTAATTTACATCCTTTTCGCAAAAGAGACTAAGAACTTCCTCCATCCGACATGAACGATTTTTGAAATCCATTAGTTCTGCAACTTGCAATGGCTTCGGAACCAATCCTTGGTCGCGTCTTAAAATTTGGTGGATTATTAATCCACCTATCTTGCCCAGCATCAATACACCCTGAACCAATCCTCCATCAGCATCCAGCCTCCAAAACTTTCCTCCCCGCTAATAGACTACGCCAAAGGAATGAAGGGTTGTGCTCCAATTTGGCAGACATAAAGTTGCTGACTGGAAAATACTTAGCTTGCAACACTTTATAGCACAAAGACTCTGTATTTTGTCTCAAACGTCAATCTTGCTTAGCAAGTAAGGCCAAGTTAAAGGCTTCAAAATCCTTAAAGCCCAAACCCCCCATCGGCTTTAGATACACATCGAGAGTCCCATGGCTTCCAATGCAAATGCTTGACAGTACCCTTAGAGCCCCACCAGTAATTTGCAATGATGGAATTAAGTTCATGAACAAAGCCCTTCGAGAAGAGAAAGACACTCATCAAGTATACCAGAATTGCCTACGCAATAGATTGTATCATCACCGCCTTCCCCGCGATCGAAAATAAATTATTATTATGCCAGCTATTTATTCTCTTAACAAGTCTCTCTTTGATAAATTGCAGCTCTCTAGTTCGTGCCTTTCCTATCATAATAGGCAAGCCCAAGTATTTATCACCCTTCAAAACACGGTGTATCCCTAAATTACTCATAATTGCAAATCGAACATCACTAGGAGTATTCAAACTAAACAACACGGATGACTTATCAATATTAATTTGTTGACCAGAGACATCTTCAAAAGCCTTCAAAATCGCAAGCATCATCTCACAATCAGACATACGTGCCCGCAAAAACAACAGACTATCGTCCGCAAAAAACAAATGAGATATCCTTGGGGCTTGACAGGCAATTGACACTCCTTGCAACTCTTTTGCCAAATCAGCCTCCATAATCAGCATAGAAAGAGCCTCCATACACAATAAAAATAGATATGGAGACAGGGGTTCTCCTTGACGGTATAATTCGTTCACTCTGGACTCCATTAATCAAAACCGAATCATACACACCCCAGCCATGACCAACAAAATCCACCTAGACGAAAACCCCAAACTCTGCATACACTCTTCTAAAAAGTCCCACTCAACCCTATCATATGCTTTACTCATATCCAATTTCAATGCCATATGTGATTTAAATATTGGAGACATTATAATTGTGTTATATTTTGTCATAGAATTGCAAGGATAGGTAAATAATTTTTTTCCTTGTAAAATTTTGTATAAGGATTGAATGAGGGTATTTATGTAATCTATGTATTTTAGGTGCAAAGTATTCCCGTGTACTAAACGGGTTAATGTCATTGCCCCAACATTACCGAGGGGGGGCGAACCAAACAACTTTTGGTGCTAATTCTGGGGAATGGTATTACTGCCAGTAATGTCATTACCATCTGGAATATGTCATTAACCTTAACCAAACACCCCCTTAATGTTAAAGATTAAGCAGTTGTGGCAGGGCTTAAGCAAAATCTCTGATCCTGAACTACAAAATTCCAATCAATTACTGCTTTTTTTTAGTGTCGTTCTGCAGTCTTCATCTGTAACAACCAAAAAAAACTCTGTTAAGGCCCTATATCATGCAACAATATTATTGGTGTGATACTTGACCAAATAAATAAACCACAAAATCATAGGCAATTAGGATTTAGTTAAATATATGTTCATAACAGTTTATGTTTACACTGGAACTCTGGTACTTCTACCAGAGCCAACTAGTAATTTATCTTTATAGCAGGTCTAGGAAGTCCTGTACAAAATAAAACTTAATAAAATCAAAGAAACCAACATCTCATTAGAGCAACTTTTTCATTTAACATTGAATACTAAGCACTTGTGCATCTATCTAATCTAAAGTCTAGCATGAGCATAACTTGGTATGTAATATACAAGTTAGACCATCTGAGGAAGCAAATAACATCTAATCTTCAGACATCGATATTGAAATTTAATCAATTTAACAGGGCAATGAGATGTATAGTTAAATTATGCAAGTCCAGAATCAAACTATTGATATATATGTCAACCTGTATAACATTGATGACCTGCTTGATTGAGCATTCAAATAGACCTAAAGCAACTAGAGAAGATAGAGGTGAACCCTGTTTTAAGGTAGTCACCACTCACCAGCTCACCATAACCTTAAAGGAAAAGCAAACAGGAAGAAGACAATTTAGAAATCAAGGTGCAAAAGAATCTATTCTTCAAATGGTAAAGGCAACATTATAAAAGAGTCCAAACTTGCATTCATCAAATCTTCAGTATGGTTCCTCACAATAAGAAACAATGTTATGTATAGAATCTACAAAGTCAAAATAGTCTAAACAATCAAGTGCAAAATTCAATATTAATGATGCAAAAACGTAAACAATTGATTTGTGTGGAAAATACATAAAAACTTCACATGCAAGAACAGGAAATGTGCAAAACGAAAGCTGCTGACCTGTAGAAGTACACTTGCTGCAACTTGTTTACTTCACACAATAGTGTTGTGTAACAAATATTTCATAACTAAATTAAGGGGCAATATATCTGTATTAAGCATTGTTAGCAGTTGGTTGGCAAAGCTGCTAACATAAGCTGCCTGTTGCAGCCATGTCAACAATGCTTTGTCAGCAGCAAGCTTATGAAGCTGCTGCAATTTTGAACCAACCAATTTGAAGAACTTCAAGTAATGGAAATCGGCAAGAAGCACAATTTTGAAGATGTTGGCTGCTGCTGGCTTGCCTTTTTTGTAACGAACCAAACTCTTTTGCTTAGCCTAGTTATTTTAACTTTTCAGGTGTTTTAATTCTAAGCTACTACTTAGCTGTCCTAGTCTACTTGCTCCTCAATTTTGTATTGTATTAGTTTGACAGCAAACTCTTGTATAAATTGGGCTTTAATCTTAATGGAATTCATATGCCTTTCATCGCCATTTTTCAACTACAAAATTTCTGTTTTTCCCTTTCCTCTGTTAACTCCTTTTCAACCTTTGTTAACCTCTCCAAAAACCAACAATTGGTATCAAGAGCTATATTCTTAAAGGGCATGTTGTCAAAACCTTTGAAAATCTTTGAAACCTTACCTTAACAGAAAGCCTGAAACTTTGAATCCTGTTAAACCAATTTTCAAACCCAAAAAATCTTTTTAATAAAAATGGACTATGAACCCATGAGACTTAGTGATCTTCCTCCACCTTTTTTCAATGGTGAAAACTATCACCTCTGGTGTATCAAGATGAGAAGCAACATGTTGGCTTTGGAGATTTGGGATCAAATCTCTCCTGAAAAAGGAAAGGAGGAAACAATCAAAGTAGCAGCCATGAAAGTTGAACCAGGAAGGCCAACACCATCAAAAGGCAAGCTGCTTCAACAAAAACACAAAGCCTTGGTCTACATCCAAAGAGCTGTTTTAGAGCAAATATTCTCACGAATCATGAACTGCACAACTGCAAAGCAGGCATGGGATCGAATCAAAAATGAATTTGGAGGAACAGAAAAGACCAAACATTCAACTGTTAACAATCTCAGAAGGGAATATGAGATCCTAAGGATGAAAAAAGATGAATCTATCCAAGATTATAGAGCCAGAGTAGTGGAGATTTCAACAAGCTAAAGCTGTATGGTGAAGACTACACAGAGCATCAAATTGTCACAAAGGTTCTCATATCACTGCCACAAAAATATGAGATGCATATTCTTGCTCTTGAGGACAGAGGTCAAGAACTTGACAACATGACTTTGGCAGAATTAATCAACTTCCTTTCTGCATCAGGTCAAAGAGTAAAAAACAGACTCCAATTTGATGAAATTGAAGGAGCAATGTTTGCTAGGATGCTGGACAAGATTAAAGGCAAGAAGCCTATTGCAGAAATCAAGGATTCAAGGGAGAGGAACCAATATCAACCATGCCCACACTGTAAGAAAAATTCTCACCTGCCTAAATATTGTTATTTTAGACCTGATGCAATTTGTGGTTATTACAAAGAAATGGGACATGTAGAAAAGGTCTGCAAGACTAAAGGTAAGAAGAAGTGGCAGCAAGCTAAGATAGCACAGAATGATGAAGATGAGCAACAACATGAAGAACAACTTTTTTGAATTTGTTTCAACTTTTAACCAAACCAAGATGCTTCCCTTTGAAAGCAAAAACATTGATTTTAAACTCAAAACTCCAAAGCATTTTTAAACTTTACAACAAAACATAGTTTTCAAGCTTAACCTCAAGCTCAAACACTGAATTCATCTCTGTTGAATTTCTCTTGTGTCTTTTTAATCATCCTCTTCTAAAAATCATTTTTCAATCTGTCCAAGAGTTATTCAACATCTTTTAACCTTGTTTTCAGTTGTCTAAGCCTGTTAAGCCCTTTGAAATTTTCAACCCTTATCAACCATTTTAAAACTTTCAATTTTTTGTTAACCATTTTAAAGTTTCACAGCTTTGTAACCAAGGAGGAGTGTTAGAAGTTGGTTAGCAAAGCTGCTAACATAAGCTGCCTGTTGCAGCCATGTCAACAGTGCTTTGTCAGCAGCAAGCTTATGAAGCTGCTGCAATTTTGAACCAACCAATTTGAAGAACTTCAAGTGATGGAAATCGGCAAGAAGCACAATTTTGAAGATGTTGGCAGCTACTGGCTTGCCTCTTTTGTAACGAACCAAACCCTTTTGCTTAGCCTAGTTATTTTTGCTTTTCAGGTGTTTTAATTCTAAGCTACTACTTAGCTGTCCTAGTCTACTTGCACCTCAATTTTGTATTGGATTAGTTTGACAACAAACTCTTGTATAAATTGGGCTTTAATCTTAATGGAAATCATATGCCTTTCATCGCCATTTTTCAACTACAAAATTTCTGTTTTTCCCTCTCCTCTGTTAACTCCTTTTCAACCATTGTTAACCCTTCCAAAAACCAACAAGCATCAAACAATCTCTCAATCTTACTTGAAAAGAAACAATGGCCACCAAAAGAAGCCATACATTTTTGCATATGACAAAAAATTTTTAGTCAAGTAATAGAGCTTCACTTTAAACTCAAAGTTTACTTCACACAATGTATCGAGTTTAGAGCACATGGAATTTCTTATATTATCACTTTTTACATCATGATGACCATTTTGATCATTCTTTCTTTTCCAACAATTATAGGTGTTTAAGTAGTAAACTTTACTTTTTAACTATTTTGATAATTGTGTCTTTTCAAAATGGCATTGCAATGGTTATTTCTTTTCATTCTTAACATTGGAAATGTCTTATATTTATCTCTTTTTACATCACGACTATTTTAAGCCAATCAGAACTTAGAACTTATTCTGATAACATCACATAAAATCAAACTTTAGCAATAGCTTCGAAAGATAAATTCAGGGGTAAATGGGATACACATTCCTATCAAAGGTAAAAGAAGAGTTGCAGCTGGTCTACGCATTGGCAGTCCTGTTTTCAGACCTCATTCAACAAAAGGTACAACTTCATCGAACTCATATCCGCTGGCCCAGGTAACAGTCATCTGAGTATCAAGTTTCAATTGTATTACTCTTCAAGAAAGTTTTATACCTTTTGTTCAAAAAAAGAAAGTTTTATACCTTAAAAAACAGGAATTGCAGTTATTCCTTACGGCTATTTACTTTCTTCTTTTTCGGAACCGCCAGGAACGACACCAATCTAAACAACCCGCTTCAAATCACCTCTGATTTCCCTCCTCTTTCATGGCTACTTCCTTTCTCCTTCTCCTTTTAGTGTGCTGCATCTAACTCTAATCTTATCTGTTTGTTGCTTTTGAATTTTCATTCAAAATACTTCCCCCAATATGTCTAGTCTGTCCCAGCCGAAATTAATATGCAGTCCAAAATATATTAAAAAAATTTTGAGTTTTGGTAGGACTTTGGCACTAAAAAAGAATTTTGAAGATTAACTTGATTCACCGCCCATAGAAATAACCAAAGGAAACTTGAAAGTCCTAGCCGAAATTAATACGCAGTCCACAATAAAGGATTTGAGTTTCGGTACGACTTTGACACTAAGAAGAAATTATTAAATTGCTTTTGTTTATTAAAAAATTAAATTTGTCCTGAGAAAAAAAGTTTTAGTGATAGTTATGATGTGTTATGCAGTTAGATATGTTAGAAAAATTTCTGAAATCAAGAGAGAAAAACAAGACTTTGAGGAACCAAGTTTTCTCAAATATAATATTGTCTGACTATCTCAAACAAGTTGTATTTGGGATACAACAAAGCCGTTTAAGAACAACCAGAGAGAAGTAGAATTATTGATGTGTAAAAAATTGGGAAAACACGTTCTTATTTATAGAACATGATCAGAGACATCTTTTCAAGGTAATTGTTCGTCAACAAATATCTATTAAACTTGAAAAACAATAACTACAGTTTTTGACAGTTTATCACATTCAAAAATGCCTTTATTCGAAAAATGCTTATTGGAAACAAAAAAATTTAAGACTTAGTAAAAATTCTAAGTCATTTAAGAGCCCAAGGCCCAAGTGCCCCAAGTGCCCATCTTTTGACTAATAAAATTAGTCTTTTAACTAGGCCCATTAGTAGGAGAATCAAGCCCAAATGACTTAAAACCCCCCACTTGGCCCATTTTATCCAAAGATAACTATCTAAGCAACTTGGCCTTCATAAAACACTTGCATTTGTCTTTCCTTAGCAATGTGGGATATACACCACTCAAACAACAAACTATATAACATTCCCCCACTAGTTTGTTGACTCAAAAACCATAATTCACTTATAAGCATAGCACATACAAGAAGGATTCTTAAGACTTGGACCTTCATTTAGTGTAAGCATTTCAGGATGTTAACGAAGTACATGGTGTCCGAAGATTCAACCATGACACCTTTCGCCTAACATCGGAAGAACCACACACACTATACTTAAGTTCTTCTAACCAGATTTCTTGATTGCTTCTAGCACTATGACTGGCCTTGTGCTAGCGATCCATTTTCTATGAATATGTACAAAAGTAAAATCCTTTCATACTTTTGTTGAAGTAGCACCACTTCATATTCATATAGGTGGAGTCACTTGTTGTTGATTTATTCCTAACAACCTTTTATAGCTCCATTAAGAGTTTAATAACTCATCCTCTCTTATCACATTAGTACTAACAACTTCTATTTAGTATGGGACATAGTTAGTACTTTGAAAAAACATTCCAATAACTTGTTATTACCCATTGAATCTCAGTCTATAATCGGTTTGGTCAAGCGCTTTTGGGTTCCCATTATTGGTGTCTAAGGGTTATATTTTAGTCCCATGCTATTTGTAGTCTCCTACACCTTATCTCTAGGCAATGCCTTAGTTAACGGATCCGATAAATTCTTTGCTGACTTTATATACGAGATAGTAATTGTACTATTAGAGATCAATTCTCTAATGTAATCATGTCTTAGGCTTATATGTCTAGATTTTCCATTATAGACATTACTAAAAGCACTAGACATCGTCGCCTCACTATCACAATGTATGGTTACAGGCGGCATGGGGTGAGGCCATAAATCAATTTCAAGTAACATGTTTCTTATCCATTGGGCCTCTTTGCCCGTGGATACTAAAGCTATAAATTCGGCTTCCATAGTCGAATGAGCAAGGCATGTTTGTTTCTTTAATGCCCAACTTATAGCACCATCGGCTGATGTAAATAACCAACCCGAAGTTGAGTTATTATCACCTATTTTGGTGATCCAACTTGCATCGGAATAGCCTTCCAGCACTCCTGGAAAATTGGAATAACATAATCTCAAATTTGAGGTATGTTTAAGATGACCAAGTACCCTTTCAATTGCTTTCCAATGAACCATACTAGGATTATGAGTAAATCTTGACAATTTACTAACAAGATATGCTATATCTGGTCTTGTACAATGCATAGCGTACATTAAGCTCCCTATGACGCTTGCATATTTCAATTGTTCAATTGGTCTTGCATCACTTTTAACTAGTGTAACACTTGCATCATATGGAGTAGAAGAATATGAGCATAAAAATATGAAAGCGAAAAGAAGAGATAAGGAAAGAAATCACCAATTTTGTTGAGGGCGACTCCATGAATAGCTAGGAATGACAATGCCATCTTTGTTACCGTCAGTGGTTGCTGCAATGGGTGCTTTCGGCATTCTTGATTGACATTGTTCTTGTCTTGCCTTTGGAAAGTGTCCTCGTCTTGGCAAATCTTCTTATCCTCCAAAAAGAATTGATCCATAGATATCCATTCCGCGTATTTGATGTCTTCAAAGCATTCAGACTTAAGAAGTTTGTTGATTCCCAAGAAATCTTGATCTTCATGTTCCAAAAGCTGGTTGTCAACAGAATTCAGCACAATTGTGTCTTCCAATTCAAGATGTTCAAATTGCTCATTTTCTGGTGATTCATCTCTGGGCTCTACGAATTGTGGAAGAGAAAGTGGAGGGATGTCCATTTCCATCTTTCGAAGTGGATCGAGCTGATTTTCTTCACTCCATGTCTTCTTTTCTGCTACCTCTTCAGGCGTCAAGACTTCTGCTTCCTCGATTTCTTCTTCATCTAGGCTCCTTGTAAGTACCAATTCAAGTTCTTCTTCATGGTGAAGTGATTGAACTTGTTCAGAACAAACTTCAATGGCATCAATGGCACAGATTGAATGAATCTTAGCAGGAGATTTCATGGCTTCATAAATATTGAATTCAATGAGTTTTCCATCAAATTCCATGCTGAGTTTTCCATCTTGGACTTCGTATTTTGTTTTGGCTGTGGCAAGAAAAGGTCTTCCTAGCAGCAACGACAAATGAGGTAGATGATGGTCATCTTCACTCATCTTCAAGACATAAAAATCTGCAGGAAAAACAAAATCTCCAATCTGCACTAAAACATTCTCGAATAAACCCTCAGGTTTAATGTTAGTTCTATCAGCAAATTGTATAGTCAGATCAGTTTTAGTCACAGGTTCAATTTTCAATTGTGAATAAACAGAATAAGGCATAATGGTAATTGGAGATCGAAATTCACACATGGCATTTTCTATCTTATTCTTTCCAATTTTACAAGGAATAGAGAAAGATCCTGGCATTTATGATGCAATTTTCTCTGATATGTAGCAGATACATTCTCATTCATGCAAGCATATTTTTCAGAAAACTTACTCTTAGTAGTGCATAATTCTTTGAGAAACTTCGCGTACCTGGGTTTTCTGACAACTTTATCAAGTAATGGAATATTTACCTCTATATTTCTGTAGTGAATTGAGTTGAATTGCAAACCTTTGAGGGAATGGTGGTGGATCATACTTGCCTCGCATCTATTCCATCCATTCTGATGCGCCAAGGACTCATCATGGTCTTGAAGAGCTCAATGGAGATCATGGAGAGGATGAGCACATGCGGCAAGGAGGCTTGAAGAAGCTTGAAGATGCTAGGAGTTCATTGGAGCAAGTTCCAAGCTCATTGGAGAAGGTTCCAAGCTCATTGGAGAAGGTTTCAAGCTCATTGGAATTACCTAAGATGCCATTTGATCCATTGAAGATGCCATTAGCCCCAATGACAAGAGCAAGAGCTAAAAGGTTCAAGGAAGCATTATTGGGCCTTACAGTTCATCTTGACGAGTTCAAGGCCATTTGAGTTCATTTGAAGCCCATTGGAGATCATCACCAAAGGAATATTCCCATCGATTCCAAGTTATGTACTCTACTTGAAATCGATGAGTATTAGGCCATTGGAGCTGTAATTTGGCCATTGTGGGCTTTATTCTATTTTAATTAGCTATTCATTTAGTTTAGATGACATTGGGTTGGGCCTTGTTTGACTAAGTCCAATCCTTGTTTTAATAGGACTTGTTATTTTTCCTTTTCCTAGTAGAATAAGGAGTAGGATCTTTCCTAGCTCCTTCCTAGCTTTTTCCTTTACCCTTAGGGCATAGGATTTTAGATCAGAGCCCCCCCCCCCTCCCTTATTGCCTATATAAAGGCACCAACCCCTCTTGTAAACATAAGTTGAGTTGATTAATAAATTGAGGTTTTTACACCCAAATTGATTATCTTAGCTTCATTGTTCTAGTTTGGACAAAACTTAGGGTTCTTCATTCTTGTAGAGTCCTAGCAAACAATTAAGTTGTGATACTTGATTGTTTGTGAATCTTGTGATCTTAGGTGTTCAATTGCAGGTCTAATTGGAGGTCTAAGGCCGACAAAAGAAGAGGATTGCTTGGGTGAGATTGTCGACATACACATCTAGAGTTGAAAGTTGTTCAAGTTGATTCTTGGTGGGTCACAAGGGTGGATTTGAATCTTAAAACAACTAGATTCGTATCACATTCTTCTTCTGATTGAGTTTGAAAAGTGGTTGTTGATGAAGTACGATGATCCTTCTTGCTTTTGGTCGAAATTTCTTTTTCACTTGGCAATTGAGTGTTGGGCACGGCCTCTGGTGGTGGTGCAGCAGAAAACGCAGGTGCAGGTGGTGGTAATTTAGAAGATGAAGATGGAACATCAGACAATTCCATCTTTTGTTCATACCACTATTGATTGCCTCCGATTGAATTGACTGCATAACCTTGTTGGGTCAAATTCAAGGGTGATTGCTGAACTTGAGGTTGATTCACCATTTGATTCGAGATTATTTGCTGGACTAAATTAGTCAAAGAAGAGATGGTCGAATTAACCTTGTCAAAACGATCATTAATTCCTTGAAGAAATTCAGGTTCAAGCTCAATCGTCGAACTCCTTGGTATGCTGCATTGATAGATATTGTCTGCCATCTTGTTTAATAGCTTCCTCGCCTCTTCAGGAGTTTTGAATCTCAAACCGCCTCCACTAGTGGCATCAATATTGGTTTTATCTGATTGAGATAACCCATCATAGAAGTTTTGGATTAAAAATCCTTCACTTAAGCCATGATATGGGAAACCCTCACATAGTTCGTTGTACCTTTCCCAATATTGGTACCACTTTTCGTCTGGTGATTGGCAGCTAGCAGAGATCTTCTTTCTGACTTTAGAAATTCTTGAGTTTGGAAAATATCTTTCCAAGAATGCTTCTTGTAGTCCATTCCATGAGGTGATGGATTTCGGTGGTAGACCCCATAACCATTCTCTTGCTTTTCCTTCCAAGGTGGACAGAAAAGTTCGCAGCTTCACTTGTTCTTCAGGCATTCCAGTGATCAAGGCACACTTGGTGTAGAAGGCTCGCAGATGCTCATGTGGATTTTCATACTCTTCTCCATGGAAAACAGGTAGTAAACGGATCACTCCTGGCTTCAATTGGTAGGACATATCCATGGCAGGATAATCAATGTAGAGGGGTTTCATCTCGCGTGCGAAATTCAATTCCCCTAGGGAACGTGTTTGCTCCATCGGATTTTCTACAAAATAAAGATGATCAAGTGCAAATCAAATAGAAAAATAAAAGAAAAATAAAAATAAAAACACAATCTCCCCGACAACGGCGCCAAAATTTATGATCGGTCGTCAGCAAATCATAAAAATAAAAATCCCAACAATTACTAACTAAAGATAGCTAGGACAAATAGGGGTCGATCCCACAGAGAGATAGGTTATTATTCTTTTTCTTAAAACAAATAAAAAAATAAAGAAGGTTTTTAAAGTAAAATTATATTAAATCAAACTAGCAATTTATAACTATATAAGAAAGCAATCAAGAAAATTAAAGATAACAATTAATTAAGAAGTAGAAAATAAATTGAGAAAATAATTAAGAAAACCCTCCAACATAGAATTAATATCCCTCTTGACAATAATAACATGGATCATTGATATCTAAAAATTATGAAAACAATGGATAGCTTGCTTGGAATTTAATCTAAATTACCTTAATTAGATAAAGCTCTTGATCCAGTGTGAATTATCCCTTTTATTCTTTAAACAATTACCTCTCGATCCAGTGTGATGATTACTCAAGAATAAAACATTAAGATCTAGTCATTTACAAGCACAATGGGCAATTAAAAATTGGTCAAAGATTCTTAAATCCTTTGGAAGGAAGATCCTTCGCTTCTAATTGCTACCAAACAATAAAATCTGAAGATCCTTCAAGATTTAATTTAACTAATGCTACTTAATTTATCAAGAAAGTGCATGCTTCAATCTATCAAAACAAGCAACATAGAATTCATGCAGAGATATTAAGAAATACCCTATTAATTTTCATATAAAAGCACAAAATCTCACCATGATATAAGTCAAGAGATCAATTAAATTCTACATTGGAGAAAAGAAAAGGATTACTCACTCATAAATTGAGTGAGCATCCAAAGAATAAGAAGAAAACTTATCTATGGATGAGAAGAAGAGGGGGGCGGCGGCTCCTAGGGCTTTCTCCTCCAATTCTTCAACAATTCTTCAAAATACAATCTCTAGATCTACATACATCAAAAACCTAGACCTAAGGTGGCTATTTATAGTGGAAATAACCCTAAAGACTCCAGTTCTAAGTAGGATAGGACTCTAAGACGTTTTTGGGGCTGACTTAGTATCTGCGTTAGCTTAAAAGTCTTCCTAGAGTTGAAATCCTAGTCAAAATAGGATCCTGGAATTTGCTGGATTCATGCAGGGACTTCGACGTCGTTTTTGGGCTTGAAGATGGTAGAACTGGGTCTTGGACTTCAAAGAAAAGTTGTAGATCTCGAAGTTAGCTTTCCAACGCCTACTCAAGAGCCTAAAACGGTCATCTGAGCAGAAAGTTATGATTTTTCTACTGAGACTACGCTGAATCCTAATCCTGTTAGGACTAGAAGCGAGAATATGCGGGAATTGGATATTTCCTTGGATATAGGAGCCACAAATTGGGATTTTAATTCCAATTGTAGGCTTATATGGGCTGAGTATAATCCCATATAAAATATCCAAAATTCCACAACTTTCGGGCTTCTTCATGGCTTGTCTTCAATCATTTGCAATTAAAACTCCAATCTTCAATTGTTGCCTCTTGAGATGATTCTTTAATAGTCTTCAAATCTTCAAATTATCTTCAATAAGTCTTCACACACGAACTTCAAATCTCCAAATCCATAGTCAAAATTGCTAAATCCATATTTGAGTAAAAAGTCATCAAAATAGCTTAAAAAAGAGTGAAAAACTACAAGTTTCCACTTTTCTTGTCTTCAAGATCTAAAAACACAAATACTTACAAAATAAGGTTAAATTCCACATAAAAATAGTAAAAAGCATAGGAAAATAATCATAAAAATAAGGTCTTTTTTAGCTCGATCAATATCCTACAAAAACAGATTTAATATCTCTAGAACCAAGTTGTTCTCTTTGAGAATCCGGAAGCCTATAATAGGCTATACACCCCCACACTTTAAAATACTTTATATTTGGTTTTCTTCCATTCCAAATCTCATACGGTGAAGTTTGAATTTTCTCTAATGGAACCCGATTGACAATGTGACAAGAAGTAAAAGCTTCTCCCCACAAATTGTTTGGTAATTTAGCATTTAATAACATTGAATTTACCATATCAACCAAAGTACGATTTTTTCTTTCCGCCACACCATTTTGTTGGGGAGTAAAGGGGGCTGATCTTTGATAATAATTCCATGAACTTCACAGAATTCATCAAAATCATCGGAGAAATATTCTCCTCCTCTATCACTTCTTATTACTTTAATTTTTCGTTCCTTTTGATTCTCAACTTTTGCCTTAAATTCTTTAAAGGCTTCAAATGCTTCATCTTTTGTTTTAAGCAAATGAACATGGACATATCTTGAACAATCATCAATGAAAGTGATAAAGTAACGTTTACCACCTCTTGTTAATTTTCCATTAAGTTCACATATATCCGAATGTACCAAGTCAAGAATTTGTGTTTCACGATTTACCTTTGGAAAAGACTTTCTAGTAATTTTCGCTTGTGCACAAACTTCACATTTATCAGCATAATCATGTTTGCAAGTAAAATAATCATGTGAAGCCATATAGTTAAGAGTAGCATAATTTAAATGGTCTAATCTAGCATGCCAAAGATTAGAAGATTTAACATTATAAAGAGAACCAGCCAAGTAAACAGAAACTGGATTTATTTCACTAATACTTAACTTGAACAAACCATCAAGGGAATAACCCTTGCCAATAAACACACCATTCTTGGTGATTACAACTTTGTCAGATTCTAAGAGTATCTTAAAGCCACGTTTAACAAGTAAACTTGCAGAAACTAAGTTCCTTTTAATATCAGGAACATGATAAACATTCACTAGAGTGATTATGTGTCAAGGACTTATCATGGGCATGAAGATGACAATGGAGATCATGGAAAGGATGAGCATGGAGTGCAAGGAAGCATGGAGAAGCATGAAGATGATGGAGATATTGTTGAGCATGTTGCAGGCACCAGGAAGATGCCATTTGATCCATTAAAGATGCCTACTGGTCCAATGACAAGAGCAAGAGCTAAAAGATTCAAGGATGCACTCATGGGCCTTGTTCGAAGTCATTTAGATGATATGAAAGTCATTGATGCGCCATTGAAGAGCTTTGGTGATGATTTGAGCAAGCATTCATCCATTGATTCCAAGATCATCACCTTACTTGTAATCGATATGAATTAGAGCTTGAATGTGTTATTTTGGCTATTGTGGGCTTTATTCTATCTTAGATTAGCTTATCTTTATGTTTAGATGATATTAGGATTGGGTCTTGTTTGACTAAGTCCAATCCTTGTTTAATTATGTCTTTATTTCCTTTTCCTAGTTGGGTTTGGACTAGTTTTACCCTAGCCCATATGTTAGGACGCCCCATAGGTTTTATTTTTGGATATTGGTCAAAACCTACTACTATATAAAGGTTTTGATCCCTCTTGTAAAGACCTAAGTTAAGTTTTCAATAAAGTTGAGGATTATTCACCCAATTGATTATTTAGCATCATTGTTCTAGTTTGAGCATACTTAGGGTTCTTCAATCTTGTAGAGTCCTGTCGTAATGTTCAAGTCCGGGGACTCTGTCGAAACGACTAAAATTTGAGGAGTCGCCACAAATCTTTTTTAACCTAGGTGTGATTAGTTACCTATCGGATTATTAAGTCTAATATTAACCTAAGCTTGGCAAAGGTAACACTAAACCTAATAAACGGTCTTCTAACCAGAGTCTTAAAGGTTCGGGAGTCGGGTACGCGTGGGGAAGGATCAGCACCCCCACAACGCCTGTCAAACGACAGCACTGACTAGCCTAGAACTAACTGCGGGTTTTTATAATTGGTTGCATTATTCCTAAATTTTAAATAATTTAAAGAAAGTAAATCCTTTGTTTGATTTTGAAAACAAAGTTACAGAAGTACAAATGAGTTTAGAGTTTTTTTAGAAATATTGTTGGGTTGTGAAAGAAATGACCGGAACCCTCAATCAATCTCTTATCCCCGTTTTACTATTTGTTTTCTTCTAGGTTCCTCATGAAAGGATTTTAAGAAAATCGGGTTCAAAATGACTTTATTTTGAAAAGAAACCGGAAATGGAAACTTTCCCTTTTTGTAAAACTAAAAATGGAAACCTTCCCTTTACTTGAAAATAAAACTGCTGGATTTTGAATTATTGAATTTCTTTGAAAAGAAAAACATTCATTTTGAAATTTTTGGATTTTAAATTTTTTTATCATTTTATTTAGATTTGAAACCTCTTCTTAATTTTGAAACCTTTTGATTTGAATTCTTTAATTTTAGAAATATTTGAATTTATCATCTTGTAAAATCCTCTTTTTTTTTTTCTGTCAAAACAAATCTTTCATTTTCCTTTTACTTATCCCTTTTTATTTCTTATAACAAATTGCTTTTTTTAAAAAAAAAATTAAACCATTATTTTTTAAACCTATTTCATTTCATTTGGAAAAAAGAAAAGTTGACCTTGGCTTTAATCTTAGAAAAATTTGAAGAGAACAATTACAAACACAAAAATTTTTGGAGTTTCTTGGAAACAAAGTGTTTCATTTTAATTTTTGAATTTAATAGTAATTACTAATTCTAATTTCTATATGTATGAATGCATATGATGCATGAGTTCCGGTTAATGCAAATTTTACCGAGTAATTATACGAGGAACACTGTCCGGGTGCCTTCCACTCATACTGGTAAGACCCTCGTCCGGATGCTCCAAGCCTAGGAACGATGAATTGAGACCGACAACAGGTGTCCAAGTCCCAATCAAGCGTCCCATTATCGGATCCTTTTCATTAACTTACGTGACAATAATAATTAACAATAATTCATAAAAAGAGTGAATGCAAATGTCTAATCTAACCTTCCTTTCCCTTTTTTTTTATTATTCCTTTTTAGTTTCCAAAATTGTTGATTAAAGCTTATAACTAATAAATTGACTATGGAAAATAACCTTAAATTAGATATATGTATGGACTAAATCAAACCCATATGCATAACAGAAAATGGAAAATCCAAAAGCCCAAATAATAATCCTAAAGCCCAAAGCAAAAATCTAGACCCAAATGAATAGTCTAGAGCCCAAGTCAAAGAATTAGAACCCAAATCAAAAAACCCAAGCAAGCAAAAGCCCAATAACATAACTAAAACTAAAAGCCCAAACAGAAAATTAAAAAGTAAAAGAAACTAACTCATATATATGTATAAAAACAAGACCAGCCCAACTAGAAATTAGAGCCCATTGGGAAATGGTATAAAACCCAATACTTATAACTAAAACTAAAAGCCCAAACAGATATTGGAACCCAACAAAAATATTAAAGCCAAAAAACTTAAGGGCCCAAACATACCAAACCAAGAGTCTAATTCCTAAATTATTTACTCTAAATTCTAATTACTTGATCACGTGACTATTGGAGAAAGGCCTCTCTTTTTTATTTTTTATCTTTTCTCAATCATTAAGAAACCTAACATGAATTCTAGTTACTAATATTTAGCTCTAAATATATCATTCTAAAAAGGGTTTACCAAGTTATTATATCCCGTACTTCAAAAAAAAAGTTATTATATCCTGATTTCCTAATCTAAAAGCCAAGTCAAATTTGTTTGGGGTTTTTTTGCTCTAAAATTTGTTTTCTTTCCCAAAACACCCGGAGCTGTCTTTATATTGTGCTAAGAAACTTATCTGATGGTTGAAATTTGTTTGTGTCAATTTGATGAATGGCTCCAATTGATTGCAGAGGGTGTGAATATGCCAAAAGGCAAAGACCCTTGTTTCCCCAAGTACAATTCAGCTCTCATTAATTTTTTTGTTTCATTCTGTTTGCAGGAGGGGTCTGAGAAGAAGAAGACGCGTGCTCCCTGTTTTGTTGTTTGTTTCATTTTTTGTTTTTGTTGTTTTTGTTTTTTTTTTTTTTTAATTCTAACACATAGAGCGGATATGGGCCTAGGGAAATAAACTAATATAGTCCGGCCCAAAAAAAATTGGGCTGAAATAAAAAATAAAAAAAGAAAAAGGGAGAAAGAGGGACCAATAGATGATTATGGTTTTGGCAAAAAAGAAATTGATGAGCTAAGTGGGATGGACATGGATATGGACATGACCCAAAAAAGTTAAATGTACCAAAAGGAAGCTAAAGGCTCAAATTACTTAAGGCCTTCATTGCTATGCAATTGATGTAATCTAGTATACTAAGCAAAACTACAAGTTGAAGTTACGGATTTGCAAATGAAGTTTTAATAAAAAATAAAACTAAGATGGAAATTTTTTGTTTTTTGAATAAGTGCTAATCGGAAAATGAAAAAAAAAACTTACTAAAGTAACTATTTTATCAAGTTGTTAAGAATGTCTGGCCAAAAAAAGAAAGTTGCTAAGAATGAACTAGCAATTTGTCAAAAATACCCCTGATGCAAATTAAGAAACAATTTGATCTAAATTTAAGGACATGGACTAAAAATGGGTGTCTACAAGTCCTAGCAAATAATTAGGTTGTGATTGCTTAATTGTTTGTGAATCTTATGATCTTAGATTGATAATTGGAGGTCTAGTTATCCATCTAGAGGCGACGAACGAAGAAGAAGATTTAGCTAGGGAAATCGATCATCATCAAATCTAGAAGTTGAAGTTTCAAGTTGATCTTTGGAGGAATTCAAGGGTAGATTTGAATCTAACACAACTAGATTCGTATCAATTGGTATTCAGAGCATAGGTTTTTATCTTCAATCGGTAAATCTATCCTTCTATTCATCATTCATCAAGTTTTTCATCCATCACATCCTTATCGCAAATCTTCATCTTTCGAAAATTCAGAAACTTCTGATTTTTGTTGTGGATTCATTAGTGGTCGGTTTGCTTTGAAATTTCAGATTTAGATCCCTCATACATTAAGGTTTAATAAAAAAATATCAGAAAAATTTTAAAAAAATTTCGACCAGAAACTTGTGATTTTTGTTCTGCATTCGTTCTTGGTCGGAAAGGGCTGAAATCATTATTTTCAATACCGGACCGGACCGGTTTAACCGGGAACCGTTGGCATGTCCGGTCCTTAAAGGTGTGGGAACCGCGGTTAGTCAACATGGTCAACAACCGGGCAAAAACCGGTTGGACCGGTGGTTGGATCCTGATAGACCGGTTTGATAGTTGAGAAAATTTGGAAAATTTTTTGGAGGTGGTGAGTTTTGAACCCACAACCTTGTGGGTAGCAAAAAACACACTTAAGCCACTGCACCAAATGCTTTTATGTGACATGTATATACCTTATATAATATTTAAAAGGTCAAATGCCAACAATTTCCATAAAATAGCCTTATTAGACCGGACCGGCGGTTGAATCGGTCAGACCGGTCAAACCGTCGATCGGAACCATCACCGATTTTAGTGCTGGTCCGGTTTCAAAAACCATGGCTGAAATTTGGTATTTAGTTACATAGTGATCTTTCTGGGAAAAATATTGAAAAATTCAAAAAAATCAAAAAGAGTCATCGAATTTTTCAGGGGGTTAGGGTTCTTGTTTTTGTGCAATTGATCTAATTTGTGCAATTAGCCCTGATTGGAGATATTTGATTGGAATTGAAAGTTTTTGTTTGAGGATCTTGGGGTATCTTTTTTGCTGTAATTGAAGGTCTACTTTCAAAGATTTCAGTTTAGAGATCACCAATTTCAAGTTGCAAAATAAGTGGTATAACTAGGGTTGAGCATGAATTGGTTGAATTGTGTATTGTGTTGTTTTGATTGGATTTGTGCAGCAAGTTTTGGCGACACAAGGAAGCTGCTTGTTTGGTTTGATTATTCTCAGATCACTCTTTTCCTTTGATTCACATAAGTTGTTGCTCCTAATTGTTTGTTCCTTAAGTAGGTTACGAGAAGAAAGAAGTTACTCTTACAAGTTGCTCTTATTAGGCCTATTGAAGCTAAATTGAGGTAAAAAGCAGATTTGTGTGAGATCTTTAAGAGAGCTTAGAGGACCGCCAATCCACTTAGTTTTGTGTGTAAACACGAGAGCACATTGAGGTATACACACACACACTTGTGAGGAACTTTTGCTACTAACTTTTCTTTTGTGTAGGTACAATGGGAGATAGAAAAGATGGCGAAAATCAAGCCAATGACTTGGCTACAATGATGCAAACTCTTATGCAAAGAATGGTTACCATGACCACTCAATTTAATCAAAGATTGGATACCATAGAAGCCCAAAATCAACCAAGGGCTAATGACGCACAAGGCAATGGACAAAGAGAACAACAACAAGTTCAAAGGCAAGTTGCTAGAAGAGATCCAATGGAGAGATTAAGGGAGCAAGAGGCTGGAGGTCAAGCTTACATGGATAACCTATGGCCTAGAATAGGTGGTGATAGAGATGAGGCTAAAGACAACATCAAGTACAAGATTCATAAGTTCAATGGAAGGGGAACTCCAGAAGATTACTTGGATTGTGAATCAAAATTGGACATGTACTTTGACTATCATCCTTATGCCGAAACCAAGAAGGTACAAATTGCTATCCTTGAGTTTGTTAAGAATGCCTTGAATTGTTGCAATCAATTGGTGCAATCTAAGAGAAGAAATTTGGAAAAACCAATTGAAACATGGGTTGAATTGAAGAGTGTTATGAGAAAGAGATTTGTGCCAAGTTACTACATCAATTATCTTTATCAAAGATTGCAATCATTGAGGCAAGGATCTAAGAGTTTTGATGAATACTATTCGGAGATGATGTTGTTGATGTCTAGGGCTGAAATTGAAGAAGCTTCACTAGCTACAATGGCTAGGTTTCTTGCGGGCTTGAATAGAGAAATTCATGATATAGTGGAGATGCAACAACACTATGATGTAGAGGAGATGTTGCAACATGCTTTGAAGGCCAAAGGACAAGTCAAAAGGGGAGTTTCGGCCAATAGGGGTTTTTCATAATCTAGTAACTCATGGAAACCTTCTTACAAGAAAGATGAGAAAACACCAACCAAGGAGAAGGAGGTGGCGCAAAAACAGTTTGTAAGTCCCAAAATCGATTCAAAATCTTCATCTAGTTCTTCTTCTAAAACTCACATTAAGTGTTTTAAGTGTCAAGGATTTGGTCACTATGCTAAGGATTGTGTTAATAAGAAGGTGTTGTATTTTAATGAGCATGGTGAACTTGTGAGTGAAGATGAGGAATTCAACTTAGGATCTAGTGGAAATGGAGAGGATGAAAGGGAAGAACATGTGGCTTCAAGTGATGATGATGATGATGATATACCACCACTTAAGAGTTTGGTTGCTAGGTGACATGCTTGCATTGGCAAAACATCACACAAAACCTTCTCCTTGTACCTGCTCAAAGAAAGAGAAACTAAAACTTGCATGTTAACCTTAATTTCTTCTCTATCATTGAACCAACTTAAACTATAGGGTTTTGGATGTTTGGTAGTGGGTAATTGCAACTCCTTCACCAAATATACACTAGCAATATTGGTACAACTCCCACCATCAAATATCACACTACTAGGCTTCCCATTCACATAACACCTAGTATGGAACAAATTCTCCCTTTGGTTTTCTGCAAGAAAGCCTTTCTCCATGTGTTGTTCTTGTTTTGCTTGTTCCTAAAAAGGATGGAACTTGGAGGATGTGTTGATTGTAGAGCCATCAACAACATAACAGTTAAGTATCGTCACCCTATTCCTAGATTAGATGATATGTTAGATAAATTGCATGGTGCTTGTTTATTCTAAGATTGATCTTAAGAGTGGGTACCATCAAATTCGCATGAAAGAGGGTGATGAATGGAAAACTGCCTTTAAAACTAAGCTTGGAATGTATGAATGGTTAGTTATGCCTTTTGGATTGACTAATGCATCTAGTACTTTTATGAGGCTAATGAACAATGTTTTGAGAGCTTTTATTGGCAAATTTGTTGTTGTTTATTTTGATGATATTCTTGTGTATAGCTGCACCTTAGAAGAACGTGTTGAGCATTTGAGATGTGTGTTAGATGTACTTAGGGTTGAGAAATTGTATACTAACCTTAAAAAGTGCACCTTTTGCACAAACAAGCTTGTTTTTCTTGGTTTTGTGGTTTCTACGCAAGGTATAAAAGTTGATGAAGAGAAGATCAAAACCATCAAAAATTGGCCAACACCAACCAACGTTGGACAAGTGAGATCATTCCATGGCTTGGCTGGATTTTATAGGAGGTTTGTTAAGGACTTTAGCACCTTGGCAGCACCTATAACAAGTGTGATGAAGAAAGATGCACCATTCAAATGGGGAAAAGAACAACAAGAAGCATTTGAGACCTTGAAGAAAAAGCTTATTAATGCTCCTTTGCTTGTTTTGCCTAACTTTAACAATACTTTTGAGATTGAATGTGATGCATCAGGTATAGGAATTGGAGCTGTTTTGATGCAAGGAGGGAAGCCCGTGGCATATTTTAGTGAGAAATTGAATGGGGCTGCATTGAACTATCCAACCTATGACAAGGAGTTGTATGCTCTTGTGAGAGCATTACAAACGTGGCAACACTATTTGTGGCCTAAAGATTTCGTGATTCACACTGATCATGAGAGCCTGAAGTACTTGAAAGGCCAACAAAAGTTGAACAAGTGGCATGCTAAGTGGATGGAGTTCATTGTGAGTTTTCATTATGTTGTGCGATATAAGAAAGGTAAGGAAAATGTTGTGGCTGATGCATTGTCAATGAGGTATGTGTTACTTTCCACACTTGAATCTAAATTTCTAGGATTTGAGCTTATTAAGGATTTGTATGCTTTGAATGCTTACTTTGGTGATATTCTTAAAGCATGTGCTAATTTTGGATTTGGGAAGTATTACTTGCATTCTAGATTTTTGTTTAAAAAATCTAGGCTTTGTATTCCTTCTTGTTCTTTGCGTGATGTTTTGTTGAGGGAATCGCATGAAAGGGGTTTAATGGGTCATTTTGGTGTTGATAGAACATATGAGATTTTGCATGAACACTTCTTTTGGCCTAAGATGCGATATGATGTAGGAAAGCATGTTTCTAGTTGTATTGTTTGCTTCCAAGCTAAATCTACATCTAAACCTCATGGATTGTATACTTCTTTTCCTATTCCTCATGAACCATGGACACACATTAGCATGGATTTTGTGTTAGGTTTGCCTCGTTCTAGGAGAGGTAAAGATTCTGTTTTTGTTGTGGTTGATAGGTTTTCTAAGATGGCACACTTTATTGCATGTTCTAAAACTGATGATGCCATTAATGTAGCTAACTTGTTCTTTAGGGAGATTGTTAGATTACATGGAATGCCTAGAACCATTGTTTCTGATAGAGATGCTAAGTTCTTAAGTCACTTTTGGAGAACTTTATGGGCTAAGTTAGGTACTAAGTTGATGTTTTCAACAACTTGTCATCCTCAAACTAATGGACAAACTGAAGTTGTTAATAGGACTTTATCTACCTTGCTTAGAGCTTTGATTAAAAAGAACTTAAGAACTTGGGAAGATTGTTTGCCTCATGTTGAATTTGCATACAATAGAAGCATACATAGTACTACTGGTTATTCACCTTTTGAAATTGTGTATGGTTTTAATCCTTTAATTCCTTTGGATTTGATGAGTTTACCTTTGAGTGTGAAAGTTGACATGGATGGTAAAAGGAAGGCCGATTATGTTAGAGAACTTCATGAGAAGGTTAGAGCAAACAATTAAAAGAAGACTCAACACTACATGAAGATGGCTAACAAGGGGCGCAAAGAAGTTATCTTTGAGCCTGGACATTGGGTTTGGTTGCATCTAAGGAAGGAGAGATTTCCTGAGAAGTGGAAGTCTAAGCTTTTTGGTGATCCAACTTGCATCGGAATAGCCTTCTAGTACTCCTGGAAAATTTGAATAACATAATCTCAAATTTGAGGTATGTTTAAGATAACCAAGTACCCTTTCAATTGCTTTCCAATGATCCATACTAGTATATGCTATATTCGGTCTTGTACAATGCATAGCATACATTAAGCTCCCTATGACGCTTGCATATTTCAATTGTTCAATTGGTCTTGCATCACTTTTAATTAGTGTAACACTTGCATCATATGGAGTAGTGTATTCTCTAATCTTTAAATAACTTAACTTATTTAAAAGTTTATCTATGTAATGAGTTTGACTTAACATAAACCCATTATCATGTTTGATGACTTTAATGCCCAAAATAGTATCTACCTCTTTAAGATCTTTCATATTAAAAGTAGAAGTAAGAAATTTCTTAGTTTCATTGATACCAATCATATTAGTACCAAAATCAGCATGTCATCAACATAAAGACAAATAACCACTTTATATTCACTAGTAAACTTTGAATATATGCATTTATCGCTGTATTATGCCTGAAACCAAAAGACAAAATGGCGGTATCAAACTTTTCATGCCATTGTTTAGGAACTTGCTTAAGATTATAAAGGGATTTAACAAGCTTACACACTTTATTTTCATTACCGGGAAGAATAAAACCTTCTGGTTGCTCCATGTAAACTTCTTCCTTAAGGTCACCATTCAAAAACGCAGTTTTTACATCCATTTGATGTATATGGAGCTTATAAATGGAGGCTTGAGCAAATAACACTCTAATAGAGGTAATTCTAGCCACTGGTGAATAAGTAACAAAATAATCAATTCCTTTCTCTTGAGTAAAACCTTTAGCAACTAAACGTACTTTATAAGTTTATAGTGAACCATCGGAATTATATTTTCGTCTAAAAACCCATTTATTCTTAAAAGGTTTTGAAGCCGAAGGTAAATCGACTAGAACCCAAGTACCATTTGCCATAATTGAGTCCATTTCATCATTTACGGCTTCTTGCCAAAAGGCAGTGTAGACACCCATTTTTGTCTCGTATCCTTTAGTGTAAATCAATTTACTTCTTATTCGGTATTAGGGTCATCCAGGGGCACTTTGATCATTTTGCATGTCCAAGGGCATTTTGGTCATTTACACGTCCAGGGGCATTTTAGTCATTTCAAGTACACTTCTAATTTAGATTAGCTAATTCATCTTAGTCGTTTAGATTGCATTTGAAAATACCAAAAATCTTAGTATGAACACCCTTTAGCATTTTTATACATTTTAGGGCTTAGCTTCATTTAGTAGTGTTGCCTTTTAGTTCTTAAATCAATTTTGTCTATTAATTTGCATAGGAAGCATTATGGTCACCTACTAGTGTAGTTTATTTAGCAATCCTCCATTTATTTAGTAGTAGTTGTCATTTGTAAGGAAAAGAAAAGATGCTCTTTATTAGTTGCACTTAGTATATTAGCATAGTCCATTTTTGAGATTGCATTTGCATATTTCATGTTTGTTTTCAATCGGTAATTTGGTTAATCCATATGCATTCTATTTTTGGGTTTTAGCATACATATATATGATTGCTTTCAAAGTACACAAAATTGGGAAATTGAATATCATAAAAAGAATTCAGTATTCTCATTTGCCTATTTGCATTTCACATAGATTACACATATAGAAAAAAAAAAACACTAAGTAGAGTTTACATTTATATGCCTAGTTATAGTGATGATGATCAAATTGTTTTCCTAGTGGACATTTTCCTGCCTTCTCTTTCCTTCTTCAAAGCTTCCTCAATGATCCAAAAGCACAAAATTACCATTATATGTGATCTCATGACCTGCAAATTACAAATATAAACAAAAATGTGCCCCCCAAGTTCAAAGGCTAAACACCATTGATTGATGTAAGCCGAGAAAAGGGTTGGAGGGCATAAATGGAATGCAAAAGTAGTGCAACAACATCAAACAAAGCAAAAACATTCAGGGGCTATCAAACAAGCATGCACCCGAGCGTTGAAGGTCTTTTAGAAGACCTCATGTGCAGGGCTGTGCATGAGAGGAATGGCGAGAGTGGTAACAAGACTAGAAAGCACAAAGCAAAAGAAAGCAAGCAGGACAACAAAGAGCTTCACACCAGAACATATGCAAGAAAAACAGCATGAAAGCATGAGGGACATTTTGCTCTCGGCTGAACTGGGAAAGGGATCCAAGATTAATTCCTGGTCCTTGAATGCCAGTACAGCCTGAAACTATAACAACATGCAGATGACAGATAAGTAGGAAAGAAAACCATACACAAAGCAAACAAGACAAAGATTGTAGTGCATTCTGTGGCATTACCATTTGAGCATCAAAAGAAACTAGCAAGCCAAAATTCAGTGAGCATGTTACACAAATTCAGCTCGTAACACCACGAACATGCAAGGCATGGAAAGAGCAGTTGATGACTAGCAAAGCCTTAAGCAGATATAGAGCATACCAAAAGAACACAATTGGACAAAATAAGCAGAAATTCAGTCAAGCTAAGAAAGAACACTCATCCAAGGTCAAAGTTTGGTATGCATAGAAGGCAGCAACAAGGGCAACTACATCAAAAGTCTTACTATGCAGCAATTAAGGGCACTTCCAATAAGTCGCATGACCGAAATGATCAAAACAGATTCACAAAACCAACAAGGGGAATCATGAACAACAAACGCAGCAAAGTCAATAGGACAATGGCAGAGCATCAAATGGCATTCCAAAGCAATTGAACACAAGGACGATTGCACTTTAGTGAACCAAGAGGAAAAGGCATCAGGAAGTAAAAGCAACAAGTATGCTCAAGCATCATGAGCAATTCCAGGGAATAAAAGCAGTTAAAGGCAGCAGGATGCTCATCATAAACAGAAATATTGTCACAATGAACAAGTATAGGCAGTTGACAATTTTTTTTAAAAAGAGAGAGGCTAGCAGAGCCTATCAATCAAGTTCACCAACAAACCCAACTCAGCACAAGTAATTTCCTAATTATATTTGACTATAAACATAATAGAGAGAGAAACAGTCACCCTGCCAGCTCACCAAGGCCAGCTCACCAACCTCCTGATCTTATCCTGCAAAAGAAGACAAAAAAATTGGTTAGCTAAAGAGAAGGGAGAATTCATCTGAAAAAAGGAAGGGGAATGAACTTGCTGAACATGACCAAGGCCCTCTCTCACTCTTCACATTTTTTTTGGAATAGAATTCATCTCATAGATTCTCTCTGGAGAACTACTCATACATAGCTCATCCTTCAAACACACACCCACACACTAAAAAATTCCATATTCAAAAACACAAAAAACGCACCTATTCACTCTCATCGAATACAGAGAACTCTCTCACTACGCACACAATTCACAGTCCCTCCCTTAAACACCCGAATCTTCTTCCCATCAAAACCACATAATTCATCATTGGTCTGAGAGAAAAAAAAAGAAGAGAGAATCAAAATCTCACCTCTTACAGTGGCTCTTTCGCTCGAACAAGAAAAATCTCCCCGCATACACACACTGGGCACACACGCCCAAATCGAATGAAGCTCTCACAGTCTCACCTGATAAAGGACCTCTCTCAATCTCTCTCTCTTCCATCGCAACTCTCTCTTATTCTTAAGAAAACACACTCCTTAAATAGGTTTTCTCTTTCCTCTCTGCCTGGGGTTAACTCGAGATCGAAGAGTGGTATCATAAGTTGCGATATTTTTTGGAGATTCAGTGTAGAAAGAGAGAAGAAAGCTTCGGGCTAGGTTAGTTTGCGAGGGTTTGGAGTGGTTTCGAGGGAAGGAAGCCGAGATCTGGAATTGGGATGAAGGATAGAGCCAATCTGCATTGTTTAAAGGCCATTGGAGTTGGTTTCTAAATCCGGCTCGACAGCACTCACCGTGGAGGCACTGGTCTTAAGGGGAGTGGCGCAGGGAGAAGGCAGTGAAGTTGAAGATGGAGCTAGGTTTTTTTTTAACTTTATACCCAACCCAAGATTCGACCCAGGTGACCCAATTGGTCTTTTGACCCGATGGATCCAACCCGTTCAGCCCATATTTGAGTTGTTGGGTAATTTCTAAACTTTGGGCCTCTTAATCATTTCGGAATTCAAATTTCTTTTACTTTTGGGCTTCTAAAACTTTAATTATTTTTGGGCTTTCAATTTTCTTTTATGCATGTGGGTTTAGTTTAGTTCATGTTATATCCAATTTCAGGTTTATTTTCCTAATTAATTTAGCTTGATTAGCTCGTAACTTTCATAGTCAATTCGAAATAAATTAGGTTTAATTAGATTAATTTCATGAGCATTCACATTTTAAAGTCAGTAGTTATTGTTTATTTATTATTGATTTTCAAATTAAGCTTTTTGCCTCCTGAATGTTGCTAACTGTTTACTTGATGTGCAGAAAAGTCTCCAATTTGTCCAAGTTGGCCCCCTAGCTTTTAATTTCTTTAAGTTTAATGCTTAATTCATTTCAATTAAATCGTTGGGCTTGTAATATTTAGTAGCTAGACATTGCATATCATATTTACTTGTCATTACTTAAATTGTTTGCTTTACATGCCACCATTATATGTTCCGATTCATAAAGTGGTGTGTTTGACTATGACGGGCAAATCCCGGGTAAAGGTGCGTGAGCACGACCTCTCGGGATTTCGCTCCGAGATCGAACAAATTTTACGAAAATCCCCGGGGGGCCGGGCTAGGTTCGTAGGGGGTGACTCGAGTAAACCCCTCTTTATTAATCAAATGACTAAAATATACCAGTTCATGCATCATCTGCATTCATTTTTCCTTCCCTTTAAGATTAAGCATAATTAAGAAAATACAAAAAGATCATTTTTTCCAAAAGCATTTTCAAAAGGCAAGTGTTCTCTTACTCAGTTTTCAAAAGCAATTAAAATTGGTAATAAAGAGCTTTTAAGATTTAAATAGAGGTTTTCAAATTCAAATCAGACTTAGTTTATCAACAGAAGACGGAAAAAGATTTCCAAAACAATAAGAAAAGAAGATTTTCACAACATTTTTAGGAAGACTAAAATGGGAGTTTTCGAAATAAAGTAAAAGACTTTAAGAACAAAAATTATTTCGAAAAAAGATTATTTCGAGCGAAAGAGCCACTGTAAGAGGTGAGATTTTGATTCTCTCTTCTTTTTTTCTCTAAGACCAATGATGAATTATGTGGTTTTGATGGGAAGAAGATTCGGGTGTTTAAGGGAGGGACTGTGAATTGTGTGCGTAGTGAGAGAGTTCTCTGTATTCGATGGGAGTGAATAGGTGCGTTTTTTGTGTTTTTGAATCTGGAATTTTTTTAGTGTGTGGGTGTGTGTTTGAAGGATGAGCTGTGTATGAGTGGTTCTCTAGAGAGAATACAGGAGATGAATCCTGTTCCACAAAAAATGTGAAGAGTGAGAGAGGGCCTTGGTCGTGTTCAGCAAGTTCATTCCCCTTCCTTTTTTTAGCTGAATTCTCCCTTCTCTTTAGCTAACCAATTTTTTTGTCTTCTTTTGCAGGATAAGATCAGGAGGTTGGTGAGCTGGCCTTGGTGAGCTGGCAGGGTGACTGTTTCTCTCTCTATTCTGTTTATAGTCAAATATAATTAGGAAATTACTTGTGCTGAGTTGGGTTTGTTGGTGAACTTGATTGATAGGCTCTACTAGCCTCTCTCTTTTTTTAAAAAATTGTCAACTGCCTATACTTGTTCATTGTGACAATATTTCTGTTTAGGATGAGCATCCTGCTGCCCTTAACTGCTTTTATTCCCTGGAATTGCTCATGATGCTTGAGCATACTTGTTGCTTTTACTTCATGATGCCTTTTCCTCTTGGTTCACTAAAGTGCAATCGTCCTTGTGTTTAATTGCTTTGGAATGCCATTTGATGCTCTGCCATTGTCCTATTGACTTTCTTGCGTTTGTTGTTCATGATTCCCCTTGCTGGCTTTGTGAATCTGTTTTGATGATTTCGGTCATGCGACTTATTGGAAGTTCCCTTAATTGCTGCATAGTAAGACTTTTGATGTGGTTGCCCTTGTTGCTATCTTCGATGCATACCAAACTTTGACCTTGGATGAGTGTTCTTTCTTAGCTTGACTGAATTTCTGCTTATTTTGTCCATTTGTGTTCTTTTGGTATGCTCTATATCTGCTTAAGGCTTTGCTAATCATCAACTGCTCTTTCCATGCCTTCCATGTTCGTGGTGTTACGAGCTGAATTTGTGTAACATGCTCACTGAATTTTGGCTTGCTAGTTTCTTTTAATGCTCAAATGGTAATGCCACATAATGCACTACAATCTTTGTCTTGTTTGCTTTGTGTATGGTTTTCTTTCCTACTTATTTGTCGTCTGCCTGCTGTTATAGTTTCAGGCTGTACTGGCATTTTGGGACTAGGAATTAATCTTGGATCCCTTTCCCAATTCAGCTGAGAGCAAAATGTCCCTCATGCTTTCATGTTGTTTTTCTTGCATATGTTCTGGTGTGAAGCTCTTTGTTGGCCTGCTTGCTTTCTTTTGCTTTGTGGTTTCTAGTCTTGTTACCACTCTCGCCATTCCTCTCAAGCACAACCCTGCACATGAGGTCTTCTAAAAGACCTTCAACGCTCGGGTGCATGCTTGTTTGTTAGCCCCTGAATGTTTTTGCTTTGTTTGATGTTGTTGCACTACTTTTGCATTCCATTTATGCCCTCCAACCATTTTCTCGGCTTACATCAATTAATGGTGTTTAGACTTTGAACTTGGGGGGCTCCTTTTTTTTGAATCACCAAAAAACAATGACAGTTTTCATTTTTTGATCAGAAAACTCTCTCTCGACTAAAAAAACCCTCGACCCATAAACCACACACACCCATTCATACGCTCCCACACCCATTCAAACCATACACACATAAAAAAAACTCTCAGTTCCTCCCAAAAAAAAGACACTAAAATCTTGGGTTCGAAGGGAAAATTGGGTTCTTTTTTACCAAGACTATCTTACCTAAATTAAGCCGAGGGATTGATTGAGAAGGGCGGATGAAGTGAAACCCCGAAAGTTGAGACCATATCCACGGTGAACCATTTAGAGTTGGACGATCAAAGCTTGGGTTACCGCCGAAACTCTTCAAAACTCGAAGCTTTCAACCCATCGAAGGTCGGGGCGAGAATGAGGTGAAGGGTTGGAGCCAACATAGCCATGGAGGTTGTCGGTTTGAGAATCGGCTGAAAAGGGGAAGGGCGGCTAGGGTTTCGATTTGGGAAGAAAAGGGTCGAGGAAGAAGAATAAGAAAGGGAGCCAACAATTTAAAGTTATAATCCTCCTAAACGACGTCGTTTTAGGTAAGCCTTCTTGTAATCCTTTCAATTTTATCCGTCTGCTTTTCAATTCTTGCTATTTGGGGGCTGACCATGCTTAGTTGTTGCAATTTGAGGCTTGTTTGTGTTGGTTTGATTTAATTTTAGGCTTGATTGTTTTATTTTTATGATAAAGTTGATAGATTTAGCTCATTTTTACTCTTGAGTAAACTTTCCCATGTTAAATCTAAGAAAAAACCTAGCTTGCTAATGTTTTATAGTTGAAATTTTGAATATTTGTTAAATGATTATGTCTTAGTTTAAGGTCTTTCGATTGGGGTCAAGTCTATGGACATGAGTGATTTTAAAATTAATCCTTTAGTCTAAAGATTAGATTTTTGTTCAAACAAATGGCTTAAATTAGCATGTTTGTTAATTTTTGTTTGTAAATAGGTAGATTTTAGGGTTTAAAGGTGTTCATTCATTAAGTTTGAGATGTATATGGTTAAAGATAGAACCTTAATTGAAAATGGCTAGTAAATGCTCAAGTTTAAGCTTTTATGCCAAAATCAATTTAGAATTGAAGCTTTTTGTCTAATGGTGAGATTCTTTTTAAGTTCATATTAACTCAAAATGATTCTTTGATCCCATTTTGAGACTCTTTTAATTGGAAAAATCAAAACTTAGTTCAAAGTTTAAATTTTTTAGCTAAAGTTAGCTTGGAAGTTTAAAGACTATTTTGAGCTAATTTTAGTTCGAACATACAACTTTGAGCTAAAGGATTTGATGTTTTAAATTGAAAGTGACTAAAACAAGGGATTGATGAATTATTCTGGATTAGTATTTACTTAAAAAGTAAGTCTTTGTTTAGAAGTTTGATTTCCTCTGAGTTTGAGTTAGTTGAAGGATTGCTTTAGGTTCCATGTGCTAAATTCATTTAATTTGATACAAGTGGTTCGGTTCGCGTTGGCGCGTCGAACGTTAAAAAATTTAGATTATTTAAGAATTATTTCTATTGAAACATGATCTAAAATTTATTACATATTTCTAAGCAGCAACTATTAATCTATAAATGGAAAACTGGATTTTCTTGAAACATATTATATCATCTAAATTGTAAAGCTTGCTTATATAATGTCTACTGTTTAAAAACATACAATACATAAATGATTAACCTATTTTTTATCTAGTATCACAAAAATTAAAGTCTATGCCAATTGGAGAAAATAATTGCATGTCTTAAGCCATTCTAAATGAACTTGAACTAAGTAACGATTAATTCCACTTCTTTATATAGTTAATGCAAACTTCTATTTAATTAAAAAAATAGTTAGTATAGATGAAGGATTAATTTTCTCTATATCACCAATCATGGATTATTTAGCTTTTTAATACACTAAAGAGGAATTCTCCCAACAATAAATACGTCCACACTAATGACTTCCCAAAACGGTTTCAAAGGACTTGCAATTTCCAAAATGACCAAATAGGTAAAGGAAAGATAAAAATCTAGTTTGGACTTTTCTATAATTTACCAAGTGTTAAAAGACAAAAAAGGACAAAATGCTGGCTCCTCATCAATCCTGATTTGGAGCTTTAGTAATTTCATTGGGTGTTTCAAATACTATTTAATGTATATATATATATATATATATTAATTTTGGAGGTATTGTGATTGGTGCATTTTAGTCCTTATTTATATAATCTGTGTTCTATGCTTTTGAAATTACTGATCATTTTCCTTAGTGTGCAGGAAAGTCGCCAGGATTGTTTAGTTTAGCCCTTAGCTTTCAATTTACTTGATTTCATTATTTTTGAGGATTTGTAATAATTTAGTGTAGAGATAAAGTAGAATTCAATTGCATGCATGTCATACTTATTTGTATATTTAAATTGTTTGCATTACACGCCACCATTATATGTCCTGATTTATAAAGTGTTGTTTTTTACTATGACGGGCGAATCCTGGGTAAAGGTGCATGAGCACGACCTCTCGGGATTTCGCTCCGAGATCGAACAACCTTTACGAATATCCCCGGGGGGCCGGGCTAGGTTCGCAGGGGTTGACTCGAGTAAACCCCACTTTATCGATCAAATGATTAAAATGAACCAGTTCATGCATCATCCGCATTCATTTTCCTTCCCTTTATGATTAAGTATAATCAAAAAAATACAAAAAGATCGTTTTTTCAAAAAAGCATTTTTCAAAAAGGCAAGTGTTCTCCTATTCAGTTTTCAAAACAAATTAAAATTGGTAATCAGGTGTTTTAAGACTTAAATACAGATTTTCAAATTCAAACCAGACTTAGTTTATCGATAAAAAAATGGAAAAGGTTTTTCAAAACAATAACAAGAAAAGTAGATTTTCACGCCATTTTTAGGGAGACTAAAATGGAAGCTTTCAAAACAAAGTAAAAGACTCTAAGAAACAAAAATAAAAGGTTTTGACACAGTATTTTCAAAACCTCTCCCCGGTGCGGGAGATTCAACAAGAGAACATACAGTGAAAAAGAATCGAGACAGAATTGATCGACGGTGTTCGATCATATTCTTTGAATTCTCGACATTTGTTTTAAAGAGATTTCTTTTTCCTTCATAACCATTTCTAATAATAATCAAGATCAAGCATTAAAAGCAACCAGTTTTCTTTTCGACCCAGTAGATCTAGATAGACTAGAGGTACCGTCACTTGACGGGCGACTCGGGGGTGTTAATTCTTCCCCGAGCGTAATCGACTCCCGAACCTAGACTTAGGTTACAAGACCGGACCTTAGGTTTAGTGGGTCCCATGCCAAGCACCGGACCTCATTAGACTGGTTAGGTCAATTAGGTGACTAATCGCACCTTAGAAAAAAAATTAGTGGCGACTTCTTTTCCAACGTCGTCTCGACAGGGTTCCCCGGACCCGAACGTTTCGACAGGCAGCATCCCTTGAAGCTAAAGCTTCCTTTAAGGTCTTAGGATCATCATCGACACTTAACACCTCAAATGCTTTGAGAAGTTCATTTCTAATTCCTTCAACTAAGAAAGTGATAAAATCTGAACCAAGATCTTTTTCTTTTCTTGGCCTTTGACTTCTCCTAGGTTCTGAGGGTTCTCCTAAATCCTATTTTTTAGAAGGATTAGGACTAGACATAGGAACATTACTTTGATTTTCAGAACTATGAGGTATATTTATACCATCATGTATAACATTATCTTGCACAAATGTATTTTCGCAAAATTCAACATGAATGGATTCAACAATCACATTCGATTCCAAATCTAGTAACCTATATGCCTTTGAATTTTGAATTTTCAGCATATCCTACAAAAACAGATTTAATACCTCTAGAACCAAGTTTCTCTCTTTGAGAATCCGGAAGCGTATAATAGGCTATATACCCCCACACTTTAAAATACTTTATATTTGGTTTTCTTCCATTCCAAATCTCATACAGTGAAGTATGAATTTTCTTTAATGGAACCCGATTGATAATGTGACAAGAAGTAAAAGCTTCTCCCCACAAATTGTTTGGTAATTTAGCATTCAATAACATTGAATTTACCATATCAACCAAAGAACAACTTTTTTCTTTCCGCCACACCATTTTGTTGGGGAGTAAAGGGGGCTGATCTTTGATGAATAATTCCATGAACTTCACAGAATTCATCAAAATCATCGGATAAATATTCTCCTCCTCTATCACTTCTTATTACTTTAATTTTTCGTTCCTTTTGATTCTCAACTTTCGCCTTAAATTCTTTAAAGGCTTCAAATGCTTCATTTTTTGTTTTAAGCAAATGATCATGGACATATCTTGAACAATCATCAATGAAGGTGATAAAGTAACGTTTACCACCTCTTATTAATTTTCCATTAAGTTCACATATATCCGAATGTACCAAATCAAGAATTTGTGTTTCACGATTTACCTTTGGAAAAGGCTTTCTAGTAATTTTTGCTTGTGCACAAACTTCACATTTATCTGCATAATCATGTTTGCAAGTAAAATAATCATGTGAAGCCATATACTTAAGAGTAGCATAATTTAAATGGCCTAATCTAGCATGCCAAAGATTAGAAGATTCAACATTATAAAGAGAACCAGCCAAGTAAACAGAAACTGAATTTATTTCATTGATACTTAACTTGAACAAGCCATCAAGGGAATAACCCTTGCCAATAAACACACCATTCTTGGTGATTACAACTTTGTCAGATTCTAAGAGTATCTTAAAGCCATGTTTAACAAGTAAACTTGCAGAAACTAAGTTCCTTTTAATATTAGGAACATGATAAACATTCACTAGAGTGAGCTTTTGACCTGATGTAAAATTCAGAATTACATTTCCTTTGCCAACAACACGAACAGCAGCCTGATTTCCCATAAACACTTCAGATTCATCTTCAACATAAGTGTTAAAGAGATCCTTGTTGTTGCATATGTGTATGGTTGCACCAGAATCAATGAAGAAATCAGAATTTGCAGCAACAACCGCATTCACTTCAATGACAACAGCAACATAATCTTCATCCTTCACTATGTTTGCTTCATTGGTTTTAGAAGTAGAACCAGATCTCATGTCTTCCTTTTTCTTGTAACGACACTCCTTGATGAAATGCCCTTTCTTGCCACAATGGAAGCAAGTTTTGTCACTCTTGTTGTTCTTCTTAAAGCCCTTGTTATTGACTTTAAGGCTCTTAGACTTGTCTGACTTGTTTCCAGACTTTGCCCCAACCATATGAACTTGTGATTTGTTCTTGGAACTTTCTGCAGCATCTTTGTCCTTGGATATTTTCTCATTCCTGATTAGAGTCTCACACTCAATCTGCAGATGAGTTTGAAAGTACTCCATAGTGAAACTTTCACTTTGCAACAGAACCTTCTTTCGATAATTGTTCCAAGAAGAGGGCAGTTTTGACAGAATCGCACCAATCTGAAGTGCATCAAAGACTGCAACATCCAAATCCCTTAACCTGGAAACCAGAATTTGCAGTTCCTAGACTTGATCCATGACAGGCTTATCATCAGTCATTTTGAAATCAAAATAATTCAGGGCTAAAAACTTTTTTGTTCCACTTTTTTCATTCTGATATTTTGTCTCCAGTGCATTCCAGATTTAACGAGGAGTTTGCAGTGAAGAGTACAGATCATACAGACGGTCAGAAAGTGAATTGAGAATAAGACCTCGGCAAGTCAATAGATCATTTTCACGTGTCTGACGTTCAAATCTTTGTTCATCAGTATCTTCTAGTGTTCCAGCAGGCAAATTAACCAGATTTTCATCCAGAACGCAGAACAACTTGATAGTTGACAAAAGGAATTTGATCTTGTCTTTCCAGCTTATATAATTGGTGCCATCAAATTGATTGAGTTTTCCAACGTCTTGTTGAGCCAGAATCTTCATGGTTGCATCATTGATAGCCATTGATGATTAATTTCAGAAAAACAAAACAGAGGAATATTGTATTTGAATTGTTAGAAAAATTTCTGAAAACAAGAGAGAAAAACAAAACTTTGAGGAGCCAAACTTTCTCAAATACAATATTGTCTGACTATCTCAAACAAGTTGTATTTGGGATACAACAAAGCCGCTTAAGAACAACCAGAGAAAAGTAGAATTATTGGTGTGTAAAAAATGGGGAAAACACGTTCTTATTTATAGAACGTGATCAGAGACATCTTTTCAAGATAATTGTTCGTCAACAGATATCTATTAAACTTGAAAAACTGTAAATACAGTTTTTGACAGTTTATCACATTCAAAAAGTGCCTTTATCCGAAACATGCTTAATGGAAACAAAAAAATTTAAGACTTAGTAAAAAAATTCTAAAGTCATTTAAGAGCCCAAGGCCCAAGCGCCCCAAGTGCCCATCTTTTAACTAATAAAATTAGTCTTTTAACTAGACCCATTAGTAGGAGAATCAAGCCCAAATGACTTAAAACCCCCCACTTGGCCCATGTTATCCAAAGATAACTATCTAAGCAACTTGGCCTTTATAAAGCACTTGCATTTGTCTTTCCTTAGCAATGTGGGATATACACCACTCAAACAACAATAGATACATGTTACACACAATTCGTGTTAGATGATTTATGTTATACATAAATGAATAATGCAAATAACCCCATAGAAAGTCGTTTATCACTCCTTATTCACCAAAAAAGAAACCCCAAAGAAAAAAAAATTATTTCCTAGCTATTTCCAGCATACATATCCTCACATCATTATTTTGTTCGGTTGAGACGTCATTGAACTTTTTGGCTCCTCCATTCTGGTCAATTTTAGTTATGATCCATAGCTTTTCGGAAATGATCTAACACCATTTTTGATGCTCGATTGAGTATGTGGACAATTTTTTGGTTTCCGTAATTGTGAGCAACCATATTGTAGACACCCATTTTTGTCCTATATCCTTTATTTAAAACAATTTGTTGCTTAAATAGGCATTAGGGTCATCTAGGGGCATTTCGGTCATTTTCAAAGTTCAGGGGCATTTTGGTCATTTTTACACGAAGGGCATTTTGGTCATTTTAGTTTGACTTTTAATTTAGCTAATTCATTTTTAGCCATTTACATTGCATTTGAAAAAAAACAAAAAATATATCTAATGTGCCTTTAGCAATTTACAAATATATTAGGATTTCTATTGCATTAGTCATCATTTGCATCCAATAGCCAAAAATATTTACCATATTAGCCTTGCATATTTCATAATAGTGATTTTACTCTATCATTTTAGCCATTCATTTTAATAGGAAATTATCTTGCCATTCCAATTTTGTCGATGTTAATTTACTTGGATTACTTCACATTGCTAGGTAGAAATAGATTTGCATTTCCTTTAGCTAGTAACTAGTATTATGGCATTGCTTTTATGAAAATAGAAAAATAGATATGGGAAAATAAAAAAGAGAGAGAGAGTTCAATTCTTCATTTGTTTACAGTTCATTTCTCAAGATTTAGCTTACATATTACAAAAATACAAAAAATGGAATAATACAAGTTTAGGTTGCATGATCCCATTTTCTTAGTTTGTCCATGAAATCTAATGGCTGTTTCTTAGTTGACTCTCATGTGGATCCAAAGCTTAGTTTATGAGTTGCCAGAATGACAAAGCTTGAAAGGCCAATGGCCATGTACTTGCAGCTTCTACATGAAACACTGCCGTCAATTTCAGCTAAATATGGATGTGTGCAATGAAGGATCTCAAAAACCAAATTGACTCACACAAACAGTGATGAGTTAATGGCCAATTTTACATTTTCAAGGACCAGCCAAGTGCATGACAAGTTGAAGTGAAAGCAAAAGGCAGTCAGTAATTGGATCAAATCCCCACATCCAGAACACAAAAACAGCAAGGTTAATACAGAGAGCAAGCAAGCAAAATCAGTAATACAAGCATGTCAACAATAATTTCTCTCCAAAGGACAATGTCACAATATCAAGCAGTTAGAGGCAGAAAGGTTTACCTAATTCCTGGCCAGCTCAGCAACTTTCTTGTTGCTCATCAGTAGCCCTTGCTCATCGGTTGGGAGCTAAAAAAAATGGACCTGCACAGAGAAAAAGACAAAAAAAGAAGTTGTTAAGGAATCTTTCTCGGATCCATTGAACCAAAAAAGAAAACAAATACAGTCCCCTCACAATGATTTTTCCTCTTCACACATGGACTCAGACACTGATCTTCAACACCCTCCCTCTCCCTGATTTCTCGGAGATTCTCCTCACACATAATTACACCCTAGGTACAACAGTTTTTCTTTCCCTCTTCAATTTCACACTCTTCACAACGCTCTCATCTTTTTTGGCTTCCCTACACACACATACACACGAATCCACACACCTCATCTGGCGCCCGGATTCTCTCACAGTTTCTCACGCTCGTCATCTCACATCCCTTAATCTCTCATCAACTCCCGACCCCACTAACAAAAAGAAAAACGATTGACACCCTCCACACTGGTCTCTCTCCCGATTCATATAGACAACTTCACACTATACACAGACATACACACTGATCTTCCCGAACCCTCTCTCTCTCTCTACATGATTGATTCTTCCACACACAAAAAAACCTTCCCAGAGAGATATACACGATCTTCATTCTCATCATCTCACAAGATCTCACTCAGCAGAGTCCCTCTCTCGACACTCAGCTCAAAAAAAGAAGAGAGGTCTTTCGATCTTACCTTAAATCTTGAAGGCTCGTTGATGGAAGCATCACATCATGGATTGGTTTAGGGGTTTCGGTCGCGAGGTGAAGGGGAAGAACATATCCAAAGATCCGGTTGATCCTACGGTCGGATTTTGAGATCTGAAAAGAAAGGTGGAGGCTCGGTTGAAAGCTTTTAAGGAGAGTTAGAGGCTTCATCTCATAAAACCAAAGTTGGATTCGGCTTTAGGACGCTTCAGAGAGGAAATCTGGAGAATTTGGACCACATCGGAGCTCCGGTAAAGCTCCGACGTGGTGGCTCAAGGTGGCGCCACCAAGGGAGCCGATTTCCGACAGCCAAGGGAGGCGGCTAGGGCTTCTCAAATTTGAGAAAAGAAGAAGAGAGGTTGGTATTTATACCAACGGGAAATTCAGGTAAAATTTCTCATTTTTTTTCAATTAGGTCCTTAATTAGGTGCAATTAGGTCCTCTAGATTATAATTCAATTCACATAAAGACCACAACTTGTTTCCATTTTCACCTTAGTCCCTGATTTAGGTTTATGTTCGTTAATTGATTCAATTTAGTCCCTAATTGGAATGTTTATTTGTTAATTGATTCGATTTTGCCCCTGATTTAAGATTTTATTTTTTAATTTATGCGGCCTAGTCCCTAATTTCAAGTCAATTTCATGTTTAAATGCAATTTGATCCCTGCTTTATTCAATTTAATCCCTGATTTTAGAAATTATGCTAGAATTTTGCAATTTGGTGCTTGATTTACATTATTGGTATTTAATTTGTGCTTTTTGTTTCTTCAATTTTACTAATTTAAGTATGGAAATTGGGATTTAGGTTAAAGATTGAATTTTTAATGAAAATGGAGTTTATTCATGGCAAAATTGATTTTGGGATCTTGATGATTTAAGTTGAAAGTAATTTAAACGGATTTCATATTTTCGAATTGAGTTAATTTGGATTTGAAAATTGGGATTTTGACTTAAAGCTATAATTTTTCCTAAACTAAATATGACTTGAGGATGACATGTTAAGACACTTTTGGTCATTTTTAATTTTTTTGGAAAAAAAAAAACAAAGCTTGAAGTTAAAAACCCAATTTTCCAAATTTGAAAATAACTTAAAAGAAATCGGTGAATCCTTTTAAGTGACTTTTAATTTGAACATTAAGATTTGGAGTTTAAAATTTGATTTCCTAAACCAGATTCATTTGTGGTGTAAGCATATCTCATGATCCACATTCTCATTCATTTAAGTTCAATTTATTCTTGTTTTGTTCCTTGATTTTGAATTTATATCTTGATTTGTTTGTATGCCTCCTGAACTTTGCTAATGGTTTACTTTATGTGCAGAGGTGTCCCCGGATTTGTCCCTTTGACCTTTAGGCTTTCATTTCCTTTTGAGTCTTTTATTCCTTTGATTTACCTTTGGCCTTGATAAAGCGTTTTAATTTGTAATAATTAGTAATTAGTGGTGAAACTAATGAACAACCATGCATCCATGTCATTTATATATTGTATGTCACTTTGATCCTGCTAAAAATGTATTAACATTTGTCTTTTACCGAGATGAAGGGCCTCTCGGATAAGTGTACTCGGGTACGAATTTTCGGGAGTCCTTTCTAGACCGGTCTCTTTCGTAAATACCCCCATAATGCGTGGGAAGGGTTTACGGAATTGATTTCGGGTAGACTCGTGTTAATGCATATAAATAAAAAATGACCTTTCACGCATTTTAAATGTCATTCGTGCGAGTTAGTCCAAATAAGAATCAGTAAACGACCGTATTTTACTATGACGGGTGGGTTTCGGGTAAATGTACTCGGGTACGAATTCTTGGGTCCTGCTCTGAGATTGGATTATTCCCGAAATACCTCTATAATGCGTAGGAAGGGTTTCGGGTTAATTTCAAGTGTACGGTTGTCTTGTCACGCCCCGACCCGGAAGACGAGCACGGACAACCGCCGTGGTACCTCGAAACACGTGCCGACCGGTCACGCGTACCAAGGCTCCACGAAGCGTCAATACCAGATAAAAACAGGGAAAACACAAATATAGTATAAATTTAATTATAATAACTGTTTCCAAATCAGAGTTAAAGCGGAATTATCAAAATCGAACACAGTAGTAAAAATGCTCCAAAATTTAATCGGAAGATAAATAATAATAGAGAAAATAGCGGAGTAGATGCAAATCGAAAACAAGGAGCGAAAGATATCATGAAAGAAAGACACTGCCAGTGGGACCCATCTCGTAGTGAGTAGTACCTCTAACATCAGGGATCACAGCCTACGCCAACCGACTCAACCGTCAAAGGAAATGATGAGTCCTAACTACCCTGAAAACACAACAATTAATTGAGGGGTGAGTACACGAATGTACCCAGT
>AWUE01017307.1:0-14747 GCA_001974825.2 Corchorus olitorius
CACTTAGTATTTCCTTGCAGCATTTCTCGTGCCGTAGACCTTATACGAGATTGGGACCCCAGCGCAATAAGAAGTTACTAGCAGAATTCTCATCGAATGAAAAGTCGTTGTTGGGTCTTACAAGTTAGGATATGACATATGTGGAAATGACACATGCGGGAACGATAAGTTTCGAGTATCTTTCCTATAAGCAATTGCGTAGAGAGCAAATGGTCAGAGAATTCAGATTCCTCCATCCAACCTCTTAACAAGGTCGAATCGTGAGTAGAATTTCCTTGTCGATATTGATCATGTTATGGTGGCATGAATCTCTAAGAAGAGCAACGAGTTTGAAAATTTTAGGTAACATAAACGGAAGAGACACACAATTTAGGATCAAAAATAAAATCATTTGAAGGGGCACGATGTTAGTATAAAAAAAAAAAAAAAAAGGTAAACCAAACATTTTAAAACAAAACGTAAACTGAAATGGCATATGGACACCTATGTGTCCGGAACGTTTCCTAAACTCACTACAGGTCCACTGGACTTAAGATAGAAGGAAAACAACCAGATGCTCTGATACCAATAAAGTTGTCACGCCCCGACCCGGAAGACAAGCACGGACAACCGCCGTGGTACCTCGAAACACGTGCTGGCCGGTCACGCGTACCAAGGCTCCACGAAGCGTCAATACCAGATAAAAACAGGGAAAACACAAATATAGTATAAATTTAATTATAATAACTGTTTCCAAATCAGAGTTAAAGCGGAATTATCAAAATCGAACACAGTAGTAAAAATGCTCCAAAATTTAATCGGAAGATAAATAATAATAGAGAAAATAGCGGAGTAGATGCAAATCGAAAACAAGGAGCGAAAGATATCATGAAAGAAAGACACTGCCAGTGGGACCCATCTCGTAGTGAGTAGTACCTCTAACATCAGGGATCACAGCCTACGCCACCGACTCAACCGTCAAAGGAAATGATGAGTCCTAACTACCCTGAAAACACAACAATTAATTGAGGGGTGAGTACACGAATGTACCCAGTGAGTGAGCCACCCTCAAAAGAGAACCAGAAAGAGGGTGGGGTGCACTCACAACCAAAACAGATAAGAAAACCAAGTTATAAAAACATGGTTACCAATAAACCAAGTATAAGAAATCATTTATCATTTTCATAAACAAATGGGCTGCCAATAAAACCTATCCGGAGTGACCTTGGCCCGAGTCATCCTTCGGAACCGTCAGGGGCATTTTCGTCATCATCAAATAATTTGTAAAAACATCATTTTTTCTTATTTTTCCAAACAAGCCCGTTCCCCTGACGTTGGCTTGGGTCTGGTACTGCGTGGTGGCCGCAACACACCCAATTTAGCTCTCCCATGCACACGCCGAACCGGTAAATAAATATGGCGTGTCGGGCCTGGAGCGACGAACCATGTGGATCCAAAACTAAACTCATGGTTCGCCAAATAAAATCTAACTACTAGCTAGGAAACCACCAAATCAGCCACACGTACTCCCTGGACTGCGTCCAGTCCACGAGTCCCCGTATGCTTGCCGACAGTTCAAGACTATTTTCAAAGATCGCTCATGCACCCAAAACAATTTATTTAAAACCATTTATAAATCAATTTAATAAAACAGTAATAAAATAGTTCCTCAACGGTAACCCGTTGAGGACAGCCCACTCACAGTTCAGGGGACTCGTACACCCCCAAAGTCAATCCACTGTGAGCCTAGCCAATGTCTCGATCAGCGCCTCAGCCGCCTGATTGAGAAGTACATCCATCACAAGGAAAACCATTAAAACCAGGATCATAATCAAAAATCATAAACCAAAGCAACAAACAAAAATATCAAAACAGTCATATAAAACAGAATAAAGATTCTTGTTAAGTTGAACCCTCAACACGTTTCAAAACAAATTAAATTAGTTTCTTGTTAAGTTGCAAAATCAAAGAATAAAGATTGCTCAAACCATGGAAATTTTCCCCTTACCTTTAAGTCTCCAATTTTCTTCTTTAATGGCCAAGAAATCCACCATTGAACCCAATACCATGAACAACTTGGTAAGAGGAAGGTTATACTTCAATTGCATGTTGGTTTCAAAGCCAAATTCTTCAACCATGGGGGGAAAAATATTTCGGGTGGAAGAGGAGAAAATAGAAGGGAAATTCATTTGAAGATGAATGGATGGGTATATATATATATAGCTCATGGCTTAATTTCCTTTTTAATCCATGCACTTTACAATATGATTCAATTTAGTCCTTAAACTTTCATTCCTCCCAAAATTAGTCTTTGTCACCAACTTACAAGTATCACAGTTGTCTACTAATTAACTAAAATTCATCAATTCATGCATTATTAAGCATTCATAGTTTCTAGGAATTAACAAGATTTAAAGAAGTAAAATGGCTATTTCCTTTAAAACACACTAAAAGCAACCTTTTGTTATTAACCCACAATTAGATCTAGTTTGACTTAGAGGTACCGTCACTTGACGGGCGTACCGGGGGTGCTGACCCTTCCCTGGACGTAAACAACTCCCGAACCTAGGTCTAGGTGACAAGACCGGACCCGTAGGTTTAGTGGGTCCCATGCCAAGCACCGGATCTCATTAGGCTGATTAAGACAATTAGGTGGCTAATCACACCTTAGAAAAAAAAATTAGTGGCGACTCCATTTCCAACGTCGTTTCGACAGGGTTCGCCGGACCCGAACGTTTCGACACATATATCTCCATATTGTTGGTTGTCCATAGGGAAGAAAAAAAAATCATTTAGCAAATATTGGTTACATACTCAACTAAATTAAAAGAAAAAATAATTTGCTATAAAGACATAAAAGAGAAAGAAAACGCTTTCATCAAAAGAAAAGAATGCCAAACCTTAAGTTTAGTCATGATCCAAAGCTTTTTGGAAATGATCTAGCACCATTTTTGATGCTCAATTGAGTATATGGACAATTCTCTGGTTTCCGTAATTATGAGCAACCATATATCTCCATATTGTTGGCTGTCCATAGGGAAGAAAAAAATCATTTAGCAAATATTGGTTACATACTCAACTAAATTAACTAGAAAAAATAATTTGCTATAAAGACATAAAAGAGAAAGAAAACGCTTTCATCAAAAGAAAAGGATGCCAAACCTTGAGTTTAGTCATGATCCAAAGCTTTTTGGAAATGATCTAGCACTATTTTTAATGCTCAATTGAGTATGTGGATAATTCTCTGGTTTCCGTAATTGTGAGCAACCATATATCTCCATATTGTTGGTTGTCCATAGGGAAGAAGAAAAATCATTTAGCAAATATTGGTTACATACTCAACTAAATTAACAGAAAAAAATAATTTGCTATAAAGACATAAAAGAGAAAGAAAACGCTTTCATCAAAAGAAAAGGATGCCAAACCTTGAGTTTAGTCATGATCCAAAGCTTTTTGGAAATGATCCAACACCATTTTTGATGCTCAATTGAGTATCTGGACAATTCTCTGGTTTCTGTAATTGTGAGCAACCATATATCTCCATATTGTTGGCTGTCCATAGCAAAGAAAAAAAACATTTAGCAAATATTGGTTACATACTCAACTAAATTAAAAGAAAAAATAATTTGCTATAAAGACATAAATGAGAAAAGAAAAGGCTATCATCAAAAGAAAAGGATGTTTGGCAGAAAAAAAAAAAAAAGATGCCAAACCTTGAGTTTAGTTGGTCTTTTTATCATAGAACTACAATATATATATTGTTGGAATAGTTCTTTACGTTACTATTTGATTTAGGAGTAATTTAGGGTATCAATTAGCTTAATGCCAATTGATTTTGTCCGGACATGTGCATGATTTGATGCTAATTATATATTAAAATGAAATTTTATTATATATAGCGATAAAAAAGAAAAAATAAGAGGAAGATACTATATATAATTGTGTTCTTGTTCATAAAAAAAAAATTTGTGTTCCTTGATTCACGTCATAAATATTAAATAGTGATTATTATTGACACAAATAGTTAGAGTGATTTAAGAAATTTAAGAAATTACCAAAGATTTGTTTTGATTTAATATACCAATGGCTCTCAATCGTTTCGGGATTGGTTGTTCTACAATGGTACTAAATAGATCAAGGTACGACAGGGATTCCATTGGAGTTCCTTTTTTCCTATATTGCTATGGGGTTTGTGGAAAGCTCGAAATTAGCTTGTTTTTAAAGAAATGACTCCTGTTGCGGAGCAGATTATTTCATATGCAGTGAAGCTTACATTGGAGGCTGGACAAGTGTTGTTTCCCTGTAAGGAGTCGGATGGTGCTTCGGGTCGGATAGTTCAATGGAAACTCCCTCCTACGAGCTGTTTCTTGTTAAATTCGGATGGCTCTCGCAGACAACTAGACAATCATGCTTTTGAAGGTGGGCTTATTCGAGATGTCTTTGGAAATTGGGTAACTGGATTTATGGTGAATCTTGGAGTCACAAGCAGTTTGGAGGCTGAATTATGGGGTGTCAGGCAAGGCTTAATACTTGCGAAGGAACGGGGTTGTGCACCATTATTAGTGGAACTAGATGCCGCAGTGGTGATACATTTCCTGAAGAATCCGATAGTTGATACTCATCCTTGTTTTACTCTAGTTCATGATTGTTTGGAGTTGATTAAGGGAAATTGGATTGTGGAGATACGGCATATTTATCGAGAGGGCAATCGATGTGTAGACTGCATGGCGATCTTAGCACATGAGGCGGATTACGGGGTTACGGAGTGCATAGAACCGCCTGACCAGATTCTTACTATGCTTCAAGAAGACAGGGTTGGGATTGGCACTATAAGGTCGTAGTAGCTGCCATCATATCTTTACTTTCCAATACTTTTGTATCAAAAAAAAAATTCCAAAGCTTAATAAATTTACACGGTTGTTTCCCTAAATTAAAGGCTTTTTAAATCTATAGTCAATAGTTAGAATTATTTACTTTTCAATTAATTAAAAATTTGTAAGAGAAATTATTGTTCCCTCTTAAAATATCAAAGGAATTTTTTCTAATCAATAATAAATATTATAATTATTTAGAGACACGTGTCGAGATTTGCAGGCTTCAACATTTAAAGAGTTTCCATCTTTGTAGTGTACATTGTTTTCATTATATATATATATATATATATATATATATATGATATGTCTATACACTAAATCATTCAATTCAATTAAACTTTTAGTTTTAAATATTCATTTTCCCTAATATTCATTCAATCAAAATCAATTCATTCCTTTTTATTTCACTTTACAAACCGATCAAGATTTTTTTTTCAAATTTACCTAATAAGGTAGAGAAATAATATGCATATATATTTAATTTAAAGGCACAATGTGATAAGTTTGAATAGAGTTAATTTAATGGAATAATTAATAAAAGGATAATTTTAAATTAGAGATTTAGGGTAATACTACTTGCTCCAAAGTATCACAAGTAGCACATTGATAATCATTACTACATTATCACAATAAATATCCATAATTTTAATACTTATAGAGTTTTATAAAGTTTCTTTTCATGAAAAGTAATGGCTAAACCTATGCCACACCAGGTGGGAAAAAATGATATGAAGCTTTGATGGTGTAAAAAGTATTTTTGTATCAATTGACAATTAAATTTCTTAGTATAGGTGAAAAGCTTGAAAGCAACAATTATATAGGAACGAAGTGCTATTTAGAAATTTAAGAAGATAGGAAATAGAAATCAACATGGGGAATTTTCCATACATATTTCACATAAGTTAAAAAATGAAGTTAAGAGTCGTTTGGTTTAAAATAATATACAATATTACCACCTCCATGATTGGTTATCAAAGATGTCTATTTGGATCTTCTAAAAAGGTATATGGGAAATGTGTCATCTTATAAAAACTTTAATGAGTTTGAAAACAATTTGAGTGAAAGTTACTAAAAAACTTTATAAGTTTTTTTTTTTTTTTGCACAAAAACTTCTTAACCCGTTTATGGAGTCCAAAATTTACACTGACAGTGTATTGTATCCTATAAGAAAATTTATATAATACACCGTCAGTGGAGTTTAGCCGACTGCACGTGTGGGGTTTAACTTTAAGGGTTGACATGTGTGCCCTTAGGGAATATGTATTAATATTAAATATTTAATTATGAAATGGGGTATGTGTCAACTTCTTGACCCGCTTATGGAGTCCAAAATTTATACTGAAAGTGTATTGTATAATAATCCTATAAGAAAAATTATACAATACCCGTTAGTCAATTTTAGCAGACTGCACGTGCAGGATTTAAGGGTTCACATGTGTCCCCTAAGGGAATATGTATTAATATTAAACAAGTTGATCGGCCCGCTCTGGCGCTAAGGGCGTTCTTTTTTTAGAATCGTTATTTATTACTCTAAACATATAAAAAAAATTTCTCTGTAAATATAAGAATTTCTTGAAAATGTAGTCTTGCATTAAACATATGACACGTAAAAACTAATATTCAATTGTCTCAAACACTAATTCTTGATTCTTTAAAAAAACACATAACCTATGCAAAATATTAAAAACTTCAGCAGTAACATTATTGTCTTATTCAATTGTTTTCATCTTTGTTTATGAGGTCTTCAGTCTTTCTTCTGATATTTTCTCTCAACCTGTTAATATTTGTAATACATGGAACATTAATTATACAAACATAGTAAATTAACCATCAAGGCAAACACAAAGCATCTCATTTTAAAAAGCACTTATATAAACTCTTAATTTAATAATAAAAAAAAATTTGGAAAATATAATCCAGAAAATAATTTGGTGTGCTGGTTAAATGGAAAGGGAAATTTGAAAAAATAAAATAAAAAACACGCAAAAGGGAAATGATCTTTTATTTTATTTTAGAAATTTTTGTGGACTTTCAGAGGTGCAGGAAATTGAAGGAGAAAAATGTAGATTGTCGAGGAACATGGTACTTATAGAAGAATTATCAAATTCAATTTTTTAAACTTCTTCACTAATTGGGCCAATGATCTAAAATCCTTAAATGAGCCTATTTTAGGCCGAATTACAAAAAGAGGCTTAAGGAAAAGAAATGGTGAGAAACTAACTTAGGGCTTTTGTAGTAATTTGGCAAGTGAGAAAAGACAGAAAAGGACAAAAAAGTTCAAATGAAGCCTCCTCATCGATCCTCAAAAGGGGTCTTTGGTGAATTCCATGGGTGTTTCAAATAACATTTAGTATATATATTTAATTAATTATGAAATGGGGTATGTGTCAACTTCATAACCCACTTATGAAGTCCAAAATTTATGCTGGCAGTGTATTGTATAATAATCTTATAAAAAAACTTATGCAATACATTGTTAGTGGAGTTTAACAGACTGCATGTGCGGGGTTTAAGGGTTGACATGTATCCCCTTAGGGAATATGTATTAATATCAAATATTTAATTAATTATGAAATGTAGTATGTGTCAACTTCTTAACCCGCTTATGGAGTCCAAAATTTACACTGACAGTGTATTGTATAATAATATCATATAAAAAAAATTATACAATACACCGTCAGTGGAGTTTAGCAGACTGCATGCGCAGGCTTAAGGATTGACATGTGTCCCCTTAGGGAATATGTACTAATATTTTATATTTAATTAATTATGAAATAGGGTATGTGTCAACTTCTTAACCCGCTTATGGAGTTCAAAATTTACACTAACAGTGTATTGTATAACAATCCTATCAAAATAAATTATATAACACACAGTCAGTGCAGTTTAGCATACTGCAAACGCAGGGCTTAAGGGTTGACATATATCCCCTTAGGGAATATGTATTAATATTTTATATTTAATTAATTATGAAATAGAGTATGTGTCAACTTCTTAACCCGCTTATGGAGTTCAAAATTTACACTGACAGTGTATTGTATAACAATCCTATAAAAAAATTATACAATACACCGTCAGTGGAGTTTAGCAGACTGCACGTGCATGATTTAAGGGTTGACATGTGTCCCCTTAGGGAATATGTATTAATATCAAATATTAATATCTAATTAATTATGAGATAGGGTATGTGTCACTTCTTAACCCGTTTATGGAGTCCAAAATTTACATTGACGGTATATTGTATAATAATCCTTATTATAAAGCTTACAATGTTATCAAGATAGGAAAATTATACCTTCCATTGTCAGTAGAGTTTAGCAGACTTTAATGCGGGGTTAAAGGGTTGACATGTGCCTTTTTAGGGTATAATTTCAATATTAAATACACTATTTGTAATGAAGTGTATGAAGTGTATGTGTTAGTTTTTCAGTCCATTTGTAATATAAAAACTCTACTGACGATGTATCAAATAATTGTCGAGAAAATTATGTATGTATTACTCTTTTAACCTACGTGTACAATATGAAAATTTCACTGACGTTGTATTAAATAATTATTCAATAAAAAGAAATAATAATATTTTTCTACATATAATAAAGATTTAGTAAAATAAATATTTAGTAATATTTTTCAACAAATTATAAAGATTTACATGGGTAAAATAAAGATTTAATAATACTTTTTTTGTTTAACTTTGCAACGTAACTAAACTTTCATTACAAAATAATGTTCATTCTTATCAAGTTTGCTGCTAACTAAAATTCATATATTATGTGACTAATGAATTATTCATAAATAAATTATAATTTTAAATATTTATTTTAAAACTTGAACAAATCCCGATGCAACGCACGGGTTCTAACCTAGTTTCATTCATGAAAAAATAAATCGCTAATCGGTTAATGTACTTGTTGTGTCAACAAGTTTTCCATATTCAAATTTTGGCCTTTGAGGAATTTTCTTTAGGGTATATTAGGAAATTCATACTGTACTTTCCATGGAATTTAATTAGCTTGAGTAGTATTTTGCAAACACTATCAAACCAGGGAAAACTTATTTCCTACATTTAAAATCACTTCATGGAAACACTATCCATGGAATGTCCTATGATGGGAAACTGAAACTACCAAACGCCCCCTAGTTTGAAGGCACAATCAAAGTTCAAAAATGGTTCATGGAGTTTTCCAGATGAAAAAAGTTGTCTACATTTTCGATCAAAATGAGTTGGGATAATCTAATTACTTGAGACTAGTTATCTATTGTATAGAGACATTGTCATTGAATTGAAGCCTTGAAGATGATGATTTCTTTTCTGTAGAACTAACAGCTATACAATACAATGTATAAAAATAAATCAGGATTCAATCTATATATGATTTTCCTATAAAAACTAGCAGCCTACCACTTACCCTACACTGAGAATAATAATTAAACCTTAAGCAACTTTGGTGGTGGGGAATAGGGCTGCTCATCGGTCGGTTTCGGTACGGTCGGTGTATTCTCCTAAAACCAACGAAACCGACCCCTTTTTTTCACACCGAGCACCGAACCGACTGGTATTGGAACCAACGGAAACCGACCTTGGTCGGTGTCGGTATGAACTTCAACAGATTGGGAATACAGAAAAAATCTACAAATCAAGCTCTTCAAATCCAGATCTAGAATCTGTCCATTACCATTCACCGCCATCAACTCCAGCAACAATAAGTCAATAACCCCATCAAATCCAGCAACAATTCCAGTCCCAGAATACAATTTCAATCTCAGAATTCAAAAAAAGCTTTGAAGTTTAAAAAAGAAATACCTGATTGGGAGGAATTGAACCCAAAATCGAATTGGGTTATCAGTTTCAAGGAAGAAGAGAATAAAATTTGAACGGGTTTTGTATTTTCAATCAAAGTAAAATCCAAATCTCAACTACTTACAAAGTGGGAATTCTAATAGCGTAGGGTGATGAGGTAAAAGGTCTTCCCCAAGGATAGATGCTGGTGCACGCAAGGGGCAATTGGAAAGAAGAAGGGAGGAAGAAGAAGAAGGAGAACCAGAGACGATAGGGGGGGGGGGGTCAGGGAGAAATTTGCTTTTCTTAAGTTTTCGTTTATATATATATATATTAGGGTTTAGACGTTTAGTTATATATATATATATATATATATATATATGTTATATTATATATATAATAATAAATTATAAATGCAAATATATATATATAATATATAATTAAAAAAATATATAATACATATAGCGGTTTTTTCGGTCGGTGTCGGTTCACTAACTAGTGAACCGCCACCGACCCCGAGAAACCGATTGCACCGAAGCACCACACCGATTTACACCGAAAAACCGACTACACCGTACCGTTTGCACCATTTATGGTTCGGTTCGGTCGGTTTATTCGGTTCGGTCGGTTCTTGCACAGCCCTAGTGGGGAGGAATCTGTGTCACTCAACTTATACAAGAAAATTATGCAGTGCACCTCTCTGATGGAGAAATTAATATCCCATCGTGAACCGTCTTAGCTTAAGAAGACCTACTTTCCATTACCATGAGTACCTAGAACCTGGTAGACAAGCTTCTCTGGAAGTTCTTTATTTGCCTGCAAAATAAGAATATCATATCAAAGGTGAATCACTAAATCTTTAAAAGTAAAAATGCCAAAATATTGAGGTTCTGTGATTTCTGTACACTTCTTTTATTTAACAGGTTATTCCAGCTTGTAGGATAAAATTCTTCCGTCATCAAAGGGAGAGAGAGAGAAGGAATACTAATAACCTGGAAGTATCTCATATGCAGTATAGGCTCGCATCCAACATCTGCAATAGATTTTCCTTGAGGGGTTTGCAGCTTGAACCTTTCAGCTTCATAGGCTTTAAGGTTATTTCTTTCATCAGGCAAGTGGTGGCAAACTTTTAAGAGCGAGGTAAGAGAATTCATCTGGCAGATCAGAGAGAATTAAATATGAGAAGCTTAACATGGAGTAGACATTAATTTAGTTCCTTGAATGTACAGACGATATAGGAATCCGCTTTCTCAAACTTTTTGCTCCCAAATAGAGTATACTTACTGATTTCTATATGATTTTACAACCTCATATTGGACTAGTATAAGCTGAAGTATATGATGCATTTTGGTTGAAGAACTACCTAATCTGGCCTTCACTCCAAAATACAATTTTGCAACTTGACCAGTTTGATCTAACATGTTAGACATGATTAAAACCTCACAATTCTTTGTCCTTCACCGAATTTCATTTTCACACTGTTCTTCCAATTACTACCCAACTTGCACCTAATATAATTACTTTGCAACTTCAAAATACAGGTGTGCATACTACAGTATAAAACATGCAGCATCCACCATAAATTAATAGATTGTTATATATAATTAATCAGAGATGAAATCTGTACTTTGCTAACACATATATGAATATTCTTACCTTCATGTATGGACAAGATGCGCAGCCACCATGAATGGAACATCCCTCCCCACTTGCAACTCCAGGTACTACATGGAGTATAACATCACCCGTTTTAACTGAGTTAAGGGCAGGCGATGAGCTTGTAGATGTTTTTGTCATCGACTCTGATGAGACTGGAAAGACAATTTCAACATTGATTTTTGCACTAGAAGTTGATTTTGAAGAATCTAATAAACTGCGAACTGCTGCAACAATTGAAGTCACCATTCCTGATTCTGTACCCAACACAAATTGGAGGTGGTCATCAACATTTCTATCTAATGCCTCCCGAACCCTTTGTTTTATGAAATCCAATATGTTCTGAGTGGAGCCTACAACACCCATTCCTCTTCGCTTGGCTTCCATTGCCAAGGAGAACATTTCTCCAGGAACCTCAAAATGTGCTGTTAGAAATGAATCACAGTACATCTCATTTATCTTCTCCACAACTTCATGTCCAAAAAGGTGATGAACAATACATGTTCCATTCTGATATAACAATGTCACTTGGTTAGTGATAAAAGAACAAATAAAGGGAAGATAATAGAAAGGTTTGCAGAATTGTTGCTGCAATATACAATATGTAGATATAACAGAGAGGTAAAGTTATGGCTTATATCACCATACAAATAAACTCTAATTCATTGTAGATCCCAAAGAGACATAAGGATAATATACCTCATAATAGTGCAGGCGAGGTAGCAATGAATTAATTGTGTTTCTATTATGTTCTGGGTGTATTTCCGCAATTTCCTCATCGGACATTGAAGTCATCTGCTGGAACAACTCTTTGATATTTGCACCCATGTAGGAATCAGGCCCATACCATATGGTTAGGTCTGGAATTTGAGCAAAAGCCTGCGGAAACCAGAAGAAATGAACTAAGCACATACCTTAAAAGCGCTATTTGTAAAGGAGAAAAGCAAGCAAATGATGCTTGCAGCACTACCCACCTGCAGAATAGTTTGTACAACATTTGATGAAGTACAAGTGATTGTAGGTACAAGCTCGTGAGCATAAGCTTTTGTTTCTAGTGAAGTGTTAATGTAAATGACATGCAAAGAAGGAAGCGAGTTAGAAGCTGTGTCAAGATAATTCATATAATCCGGAGTAGCGGCAGCATCAGCCAAAGAACAACCAATTCGTTCATTGGACATCCTATACACACCAACCTGCAATTATGAAAGGAAACAAAACCATGAATGGCATCAGCTTAATGCTGGAAGAAACATGCCATGTGCAAAAGAAAAACAACATTACTCAGTACAATTTCTAGTCTTGCTTTTTAGTGCATACCATTAAATTTAAGATAAAACAGCCATAAATGATATAGAGTATCACTTCCCTTAGGTCCAAAAACAAAAGTCTAAGTAACTCTCAACGGATTCTTTATAGTAAGGTTCTACAACATGAGAGCCATTGATCCTCCCATATAAAGTAGCAGTACTCAACAGTTAATTTCAAAGAGAGAAAAGCTTGGTAAGCTAGAGCAGAAAGATTAAAGGTTATAATATACCTCTCCAAAGCCAGCTTGATCAAGAATTGCACGAACATTTTCTGACATAAAATCCACACCCAAAACAGTTATGAATTTACATCCAGCTTTTGCCATCTTAACAGCTGTATCTGCCATGACCAACGAGTCAGATATATAAATATGAGGCCAATCCTTCTGAGCCGCAGTTAGGATGCCTTGCACTTGAGGATCCATGTAAAAATGAGCAACCACACCAATTTTCTTCTCTTTCAGCACATTCACAAGTTGTTTAACCTTTGACTCATCAGGGAACAAATATCTTGCCTGCATTCAACTAGAATTGGAAACTTAGGATCTTAATACAACCAGGATACAAAATCATCAAGGAAAACAACCACAAACCAATCAGTAAAAAGCTAACCTGAGCCTCGGCATAGCTTCCTTTTGGATGAACGCCCTCAGCCGTGATCACCAATGAAGGAAACGGCTCAAACGGGGCCTTCCCTTCCTTTTGAGCAACCAGGGCCCTGGTTCGCTTCTGCATACTAACCAAGACATTATGCCACGTGTTCACACGAGACCTCTCCCCACCAGGAAGCCCCACGTTAAGCGCCGCCAAATCCTCTGTTTTCAATCCCAGCAATTGCTCTGGCGCCGCCCCATCAAGAACAGAAAGGAGGCATGCGCAGAACCCTTTCGTGATCTCGGAATCGCTGTCTGCCCAAAATCTCATCTTCCCATCAGAGTCCATCTGGGCTTGGAGCCAAACTCGGGCGGTGCAGCCCATGACCCGGTTCCAGTCAGTCCGAGAAGAATCCGGCAGAGGAGGGAGGAGAGAAGCATAGTGAAGGAGACGCTTGACACGGTCGAGAGGCTCTAGAAGGGATTGGAATTCGGAGACAAGGCTGGAGAGGCTACGTGGAGGGAGGTGAGTGGTCTGTGAGGGAGACAGGGTGACAGCGGAGCAGGAAAAAGAAGTGGGCTTTGAAGGAGGAGGAGACTGGATGCATTTGAGAGACTTAAAGAATGATCTTTGATGTGTTCTGGGTGTTTTGCAGAAGTTGAAAAGGACTGATTTTGGGTTAGAAATTTGGGTTTGAGAGATTGAAAGAAAGGCTGAAGAAGAAGCTTTCATGGCGTAGGTAGCAGAGGATTCCATGGCTTTGAAGTGCGGGTCAAACGGAGAGAGTGTTAATGGAATGGATATGCAGAGCAGAGAAAGCAGAGCCGTTTGTTAGTAAACAATAAAGGTGTGGAGAGAGTGGCAGAGCAAACAGACGCTAACCAAAGCTATAATAATAAAAGCAAAGCAAGTAGGCGCGAAATGAACCCAAAGCCAACACCCAATGGCCAATTCCAAATCCCCAAATGAAATGCCATCATTTTATTTTATCCTTTATTTTATTTTATTTATATATATTTAGTAAAAACAAATAACAACCATTTTCCTAAAATAATAATAAACACAATTTGCTTGCAGCCCTTTCGGAGTTCTAAAATTCCATTCCTTCTCTCTTTTTTTGGCCTTTTTTCACACTTCTAGGAAAAGGACTTCATGTGCCAACAATGCGTGGGTCCCAACGATTTCTTGAAATCTGGATTGCTAGACACCGCCCTCTTTTACTAGTCACCGCCCTCCTTGGATTATTTTGTCATTTGTTATATTTTTCATCAAACTTCAAGCTTTTCAATTCTCTCAAATTCTCTCAACCTTCAAACTTTCAAAACTCAATCATTCAAAATCATTCAAGTAAAACAACATCAAAACTCATGAACAAAGATTTTTCGGATCGAAAGTATGGTTTTTTTGAAAAAAAAAAAGTAAAAAAACAAATATCTATTTATCATTAATCAAATATTAAAGTCCTCTTGCTAATATTGATATATCCATACCCATTTAAACTAAATGAATTGTCCAATACTTATTAAAGGGCAAAAGAAAATTAAAGGAAAATCTAAA